>JAYKAV010000691.1:0-47677 GCA_035582835.1 Phoebastria nigripes | reverse complement strand
CTGTGACAAGTGGGGTCTCCCAGGGATCGGTATTGGGCCCAGCACTGTTTAGTATCTTCATAAGTGATCTGGATGATGGGATCAAGTGTACCCTGATGAAGTTTGCCGATGATACCAAACTGAGTGGGGAAGTGGACATTTTGGAAGAGAGAGCCATCCTGCAGGAAGACCTGGATAGGCTGGAAGAGTGGGCTAACAAGAACGTTATGAAGTCCAACAAAGACAAAGGTAAGGTCTTACACCTGGGAAAACATAATCTAGGAGCACGGCACAGGCTGGGATCTACCCAGCTGGGGAGCAGCTCTGTGGAAAGGGACCTGGGGGTCCCGGTGGACAACAAGCTCAATATGAGTGAACAGCATGCTGCTGCGGCAAAGAAAGCCAACAGGATGCTGGGTTGCATCAACAAGGGCATCACTAGCAGAAATTAAGTCGTCATTATCCCACTCTATTCAGCGCTTGTCAGGCCACACCTGGAATACTGTGCTCAGTTTTGGTCCCCGCTATACAAAAAAGATGTGGTCAGGCTGGAGAGGGTCCAGAGAAGGGCCACAAAGATGATCAAAGGACTRGGAAGCCTGCCATATAAGGAAAGGCTGAGAGAACTGGGTTTGTTCAGCCTTGAGAAAAGAAGGCTTAGGGGAGACCTTATCACCATGTTCCAGTATTTAAAGGTGGCTACAAAGAAGATGGAGACTCACTTTTTACAAGGAATCACATGGAAGAGACRAGGGGTAATGGGTACAAGTTACTCCTGGGGAGATTCCGATCGGACACAGGAGGAAAATTTTTCACAATGAGAACAATCAGCCATTGGAATAATCTCCCCAGGGAAGTGGTGGATTCCCCAACATTGGACGCTTTTAAGGTTTGGCTGGACAGGGTGCTGGCCCATCTTGTCTAGACTGTGCTTTTGCCAAGAAAGGTTGGATCAGATGATCCTTGAGGTCCCTTCCAACCTGGTATTCTGTGATTCTATGATCACTCCATAGATGATCRCGCTTGCAGGAGAAGCAGCTGCAGAAAGTTGGCTGCTCAGGCCTGGGGGACAGGTAATGTTTGTAGCTCTCTCATTGTTCCTCTGGCTGGGTAGAGAGTTGTGAATTATTGAGAAAAACAATATTGAGTGGGATACTTGCTAAACATGACTGCAAGAGGCTGAGACCCAGGGCTGCATTCATATTAATAGCAGCGTTCCCCTTGATTTCAGTATGGGAAGGAGCTGCTGTGTATCATCGGAGTATGATGTATTGGGATGGGAATATTCCCCTCCTCTTGTGACTTCACTRGGTGCAGCTGGTCCTTAAATGTGTTTTGAAGTAGGTTCTCATTAGGATCAACTCATGGGAAGTAACAGATGGTGAAGTGAGGCTAAATTAGTGAGAACTTTGTGCTCTGTTAATGCTCTTTCTCTCTATAAATAATTGCTGGGGAGTGGGGCAGGAATGACGACACTGTTCTGTTTGTGGCTACCTCTGCTGCTATGTAGATGTTATATGCTGCCTTGCAGCGTGTTTTGTCAGCAATAGAAAGGAATAGGAGGAATTTGCCAGCCCTTTCACAAGGGCAAAAATATTGCAGTTCTACTGCAAAACAAGTAAAATTGAAGCAACATTCAAAGACATATGAGGGGAAACAAAAAAGTGGGAGACAATTTTACATTAACAGCCAAACAGGCCACATAACCACCTTGGTCTTTTTGGTTTCAACTTCTTTCTATGAAAATCAGTGAAGCGAACAAAAACCAGTGTCTCTCCTCTGATATTCCTGGTAACTCTCCAACTTTTAAGTTTACTTCCATCCTAAAATCTTCCTTGAAAACATATGTATGTATAGATTTCTCTTTCTCTGTGTGTGGGTGGGTGGGTATGTGTATATGTAAATATGTATGTATGTACAGTACCATAGCCTGGAGAGCTACTTCTGGAAAGATTCTCTGGCAGTGACTGTTTATTTGTTGAGATGAAGAAATAATTTTTTTGTAAATTTATCCTGACTTACAAATTCACTTTCACTACGTATAGTCATAGTGACTTGGTATAGCACAGACTATAGTTATAGATGCCACCTTCTCACTGGTGTGTATTATGTGATAGAGTCTGGATTTCTAGATGCTTTTACAGAGTAATGTCCACTGGCAGTAGTAAGACTTAACTCTCTGTGGTTCAGACATCCTGGCTTGCTGTCAGGCATACTCTTGGTGCCCACTTCACAGCTGAAGCAACTACCAGGAGAATGACTGTGGCTTTACCAGCCTTTTAAAATGCCAGAAGTTGTTGTTGCCAGCYATCACCTGCACGTTCTCATTTCTTGGGTTATCCACCTGTGTGCCACAGTGTGAACATGTGTGAGTCTGGTGTGCACTGACTGGAAGTTTTGCATCTAAATCTGCTTCTGGGATCCCAGCTTGGACATTGGCAGCAGTGCTGGCATCTGTGTCTAAAATGACATTTTTTGCAATCTTTGTCTTCAGTGATTGTTTTCAGGCCACAGTAATGAAAAGCTTTGCAAAAATAATTCCCTTTGAGATTTTGGTTTTTTTTCTGGACTTGTCAAGCTATGCCATAAACTTTCATATGCAGCATCCTTATGGGCCACTCTGTACTCTTTTCCGCAGACCTTATTAACAGCCCTGCAGGACAGACACTTCTGTTAATCATCCTCTTGAGGTGTTAGCCAGTATGAAATCCTGCTCTGTTTCCCATGCTCGCACTCACTCTGCGGTGGAAGCAGGTGTTCAAACTATTAAAAACAAACAACACAAAAAAGAAAAATGCAACAATGTGAAACTTTGTTTTTCAGGGGGGCATATGGATCTCTGAACAGCTCTGAGACTACTAAGGAGATATACTTCCTCCAGGGATCTTTTATCATAAAAGCAGCTTAAGTGACTCACTCTTTCCTTGAGGCTATTCTTAAAACAACTCCACTCATTTCGTCTTTTAGCAGTCAGAAACAGGATTTATTTTGTGCTGTCTTTCAAAAAAAAANAAAAAAAAAAAAAAAAAAAAAACACAAACAAAAAACCATCTTTTGAAAAAAGTCAATAGCCATATTTCCAGGAGGATCTGGGCTATATTTATTATTAAAGGTCTGTACAGCTCGCTAACGCATGGGCTGACTGGCACTATGTTCACTCAAGCAAGTGCTTCAGTGAAAAATTCAGCACTATTTTTAGTTCTCTTACAACAAACCACTTCATTCTAAGGCCTGGGGAACTGCGACATTGTGATTGTTAGGGGTCTGCTGGAAAAGGCAGGAGGACAAGACACGGCAATGTGCTAGTTATGCCAAGGATTCCCAGCTGATGCAGAGAAGCACACATCAGGAGCAGGTATTTTAAATCATCTTGTAACCCTTGGTCTGCCCACAAAATGAATTTGCTGGTCAGAGACAGGGCATGAAAGCGTTAGCTGGCTGGCTCTATCTGCTCTTGCCCTTAAAGATTTCATTCCATAAATTCCTGTCCTGACCGTCAGCTTTTAAATCGTCTCTTCTCATTTCCTAGCCTTTTCTGGGATTTTACAGAATCTTGGGCAAGTTAGCAAATGACAATAGCAAAACAGAAATAAGTTTCCTAAAGCGAAGGCATTCTGCTTTTAAAGAAATACAGCCATTTCAGTGCCTGGGTGAGTAGCCTGTAACAAGTACTACAATCCATTCCTCTCTGCTAACTGTATTAACTTGGAAAAGAAAATAGCCTGCCTTTGACCGGCCAGCCGGCTGAGGGGGATTTGATCAGACCCAACTGGGGGGTGGAGGGTTTGCTGGCAAACTCTGTGTGCGTGTGTCTGAGTGTGTGCGTACGTACACGCGGTGCCTGGCGCGAGTCGGCTCTGCCCCAGCGTCGTGGTCTCCCTCTGGCAGCTCTCCTGACCTCCGTTTGTCCCCGCGGTGCTTCCTCAGGTCAGTCCCACGCGAAGGAAGCTGGTCCCGGGAGGTTTAGGGTCTGCTCCTGGCGCGTCTCGTCCCCACGTTCGCGGGCCCCGCAGCAGCACCGCGCCCTGAGGGGCGAGGTGGTTGCCATTCCTGGGTGATGGAGTCACGGGAGAGACTGCCGCCAGTTAAGCAGATAGCGGGAGCGCGGGCAGGGCTGGCTGCGGCTCCTGGCAGTCCCCGCGGCACTGGCCGTCGCGCCAGCGGTGCCCGCGCCGGCGCTGACTGCTGCCAGCGTGTGCTCGTGCCAGGTGAGAGCTCGAAGCTTCAGATTTATTTCCTAGACGGACACTAGTGCGTGTTTGTGTCACAGCCCGTTGTGATACTGCCGGGGAGATGAGCTGTCGGATTTCGGCAGCATCCCGCTCGCCTCCTCGTCGGTTCACAAGAGTCGATGCTGTGTAACAGCTTCTTAAAGTGTGCTTTGTTTTAAGAGAGAGGATTTCAGCCTGCTGTTTACACAGGAGCTCCCAGCTTTCGCAGGGTGCTGGAGCAGCAGCTGGACTTAGGCAAAGAAACTTTTGCATATGTAGTATACCTTGGGTAGCTGGCCAGTACTTTGTTGTCTTGCGTTTTCACCCTTTTGTTTTAACTCGGTTGTGCAATGTTTGCAAATTCCTTGCTTCAGTGTCAGACCCAGACTTCGGGATGAGCTTTGATGCAATTTAGCTGCGTTGCTGTGTTTTAAAATAACTACTTGTATTTTACCTTTAATGATACCATTAACTTAAAATAGCATGATGTGCCGCCTATTTTGAGTTATTTGGTAGAGAAAGCAAGGAAGGGGAACTGTTGAATTCCCACGAACTCTGTGTTTAAAGATCCTGCCTAGCTTTCAGCATGCTGAGCTGCTGCAGCCTCCTCTGTGTACTAGAAATTGGTATTATTGAAATGCACTGTTCTTGCACCACTCTCTGCACTGCTGTGGTCATATTCTCTGCCACAGCTGCGCTTTAGGTGCATTTGAAAAGACAGGTGAAGTGGCAGTTTCATAATCGAGTTTTCAGTGTATTTCTGCTAGATGTGTGCGTTTGTAGGTAAACAGTGCAGATGGTGCAAGCAGAGTAGCTATAGCATGTGTTTGCTTATGTTTGCATGAACCGAGTTCAGATAATTAGCTAATAATGTCATGTTCATGTGAGATTAGATAATTAATGTTTTTGAGCTTGTTTAAAAAAAAATTCAAATATTAAAATTTAAATACCCTGTTTTGTTCTCATTGATTCTGGCCAATCCAGATTTTTATCCTCCAGAAAGAGCCTTCAACACTGATTGCCGAGTTGCCAGTCTCAACACTTATCACTAAAATGAAGGCAAGTGGAATGAAGAGTCAGTTACTCCATGACCTGAATTCAGTAAACTGAGTCTGCATGGTCTAGAACTTGTTATACTTTCTGAATAATTAAGATGAATTACTTGGGTTTTCTTCTGGAAGAAGTAGAAGTGGATGAGATTTCATTAAAACTTCAACGACAAATGTTTTAGTGCTATGGCAAATAGCACTTCTCTGGGAGACACTGTACATGTCTGTGTAGATTAAAGCTGTATGTCTGCTTATGGTGATCAAATGCACAAACTTTACCAAACTGCTGGAAAGGTTGACTGGATGTTTCTTAATCAGCGTTGTGCCTTCCTCCTCCTGTTATCCTGAGTGTTTCATGGGCAGGTACCCAACAAACAACTTCCGGAAATACTCACCAGTATGTCTTAGTACCGTATTTGCATTTGCACAAAGAATACTTGTGCACAGTACAGTCCTGATACCTTTTAGGTTAGCGATACAGTTCATGACTGGTATGTGCTACAATCAGCCCGGCACAGGAGACAGTCTGTGTGACTAACTGCATCATCTAATCTTGATATTCTTGTAGCTCTGTATTGGAAAGACACATGGCCCTCAAAGCAAAAGACAAACTCCATTACCTGAGAGATACTACAGTTATTCTCAACTACCAACAGTTATTGTCAACTACGCTGCTTGAAGAAAGCCCAAAATAGCAGCAGTTGAGTTGGTTTTTGGTAGCACGGATTGCGCAATATGAGAGGTAAGAGGAAGGTAGTTGTAGTGCTCCTGACAGCTGTTAGAAGTGAGCATGTGCTTACATAGTATTTGGATATAAAATCCCTTCTTTCTCTTCCCCCAGACCCTTAAGCCTTTTAATTAGGTCAGTGGGTGAGATGCTGTGCTGCCGGTCACCTGTCATGCCCTGAGCACAGCCGGAGAAGGTGGTACCACGGGGTGTGTTGTAGCACCCCTATTCTGGAGCTCTTATGGATGTTGCAGAGCTCCCCTCCCCTGCTCTGCAGATGGCCTGCCGCTGCCTCTTGCCCTCTCTTTCCAAAGTGGAGTTATGCTTGTACTTTAACGTCTGTGCAGGCTCAGAGACGGGGCAGAAGTCTTAATTCAAGGAGATGCAGTATCTTTCTGGCTTTATTGTTCCAGTTGGGATGAAAAAGTGATGGATTGCACATAAGCTCTGCACCTGGTATCTCTTGCAGGCTATAAATCCAAGCGATGCAGCTCAAAAGCAAACTGTGAAGTCCAGACTGAGTTTGTCATTTAAATGTCAATTCAAAGAAATATTGGTTTCTGAGCTATTGGTGAAGATGAGCGGTTGTCAAATTCATTCTCTTTTCATGTCCTGTAAATGCAGAGCTGTAAATCACAGTTACATAGTCTGGTTTATTCTGGCTTTTTGTGTTTTTTTTTTTTCCCCTGAACTTCATTAGGTAATTTTAACTAGAAGTAGCTTATTAATTAAACTTCATTTTCTAATGAATCCAGCTCATCCTTCTTAAACCAAGTCTGATACAAAACCAAACTCATTCTAATCCTTAAATCATTAAATTAAGTCATTGACTTTTCTGTCTGTGAATGTCAGATGGTAGCAGATTACTGAAGTACTTAACCTGAACATTATCCATAGACCGCAGCTCCCTCTTCTTCCGAGACATAGTTACGAAGTGCTTTAATACAGTGCATATAAAATGTTGTGAGTTCTCAGCCTTCATTCCTGCTGGCAGAGGAGCAGTTATAACCTGCTCTTGGGAACAGATCTTGTGAAAAATACATTTTTGATTTAACGATGAAAGTAAGTGGCAGACTTTCAAAACGACCAGGAACATATTGGGGTCATTCAGATTGTGACAAAAGTGACTCTGTGATGCTTCTGAGAACCTTCCCATTTTCCAGGTATGCAGATAGATTCTTAACTCCTTGTGAAAACCTACCCTAGCTGTAGGAACGGCACTCTTGAAAACATGGCCATGAGTTTTGCTGTCAATGAAAAAGTAATGTAGTTTTCAGGCTCCCAGAGATTTTCCTGTCCGCTGGTTGGATGCCAGAGTGCTGGGGACTGAACTGTGGGTCTCCAGGCCTTGCATCATGGGCATCTAAGCTCAGGAAAAAGAGGAGGGCTCCTGACTTGAGGGTAGGAGCAGCACACATCCCCCAAGGACCAGCACAGAGCAGCAGCAGCTGCTGCAGCGCTCGCCAGTGAGGTGCAGGTTTCCTAGCCCAAAGCTGTCCCCTGTTGTGACAGCTCTCTGCTTGGCCAGGACCAGGCTTGTCTTTGCAGGTAACATCCTAACAACCCCACGGCTCACCCGCACAGTGCAGTCACTAGGAGGGGTGTCTGACTGGGAGAGATGGTGTGACTAAGGAGTTGGTGTGGCAGTTCTGAGAATATGCAGGTTGGATAAGACTGCAGATAAACGTTATTGGTAGCTTGTAAAGGTACTGAGCTGAACTTGGAGATACTCATGTTGTTGTTCTCTGTTTCCTGGTGCTCTTCTTCCATGTTACCATCTTTGCATGTAGCTGATTTGACCAGTGCACTTTTCAGTCCATCTAGCAGCAGGGTAAAGAGGTGGCCTCACTTGTACACAAAAATAAAAAGCCCAGCTTCTGTGGATGGGAAAGATGTCAATGAATACCTGAACTGACATTTTACACTTAGCAATAAATAAAAGTGAGGCAGCTAGATGCAGCAAAGAATGTTTGTTAAAAACAAGTGTTATATGCTTGCAGATAGGATAGAATAGAATATTTCAGTTGGAAGGGACTTACAATGATCATCCAGTCCAACTGCCTGACCACTTCAGGGCTGACCAAAAGTTAAAGCATATTATTAAGGGCATTGTCCAAATGCCTCTTAAACACTGACAGGGATGGAGCATTGACCACCTCTCTAGGAAGCCTATTCCAGTGTTTAGCTACCTTCTTGGTAAAGAAATGCTTCCTAATGTCCAGTCTAAACCTCCCCTGATGCAGCTTTGAACCATTCCCACACGGGATAATACAGATAATAATCATCTATCTATGTACTTAAGAGTGTTTCCTGAAAATATGTGGAAGAGCTAACAACATCAAGCAGTTGTTTCAGCTTCCTTGTTTACATTCTGCTTCAAGCTTCACTTAGTTAACTTTATTCTCCCCATGGGATATCTCCATTGCAAACAAGTTGGATTTGTAATGATAAAGTACTAAATTTCCAATATTAAGTGGACAAAACCCCAAAATGTTTCCTCTACCAGTAAAAACCCACCGTGCTTGTCTGTGGATTTTGAACATCTGCCACCTGGGGAGCCGACTGATGATGTTGTGTTACCAGAGGAAAGAGATGGTGTGTTTTGGCACTGTTTGTTCACGTTCTCCTGTGGCTGCCATTGAGATCTTTGTTTGAGTATAGAAGAAAAGGAGGGTTAGTGGCTTTGGAGATCTCTGTTACTTCACACTCCTAGCATGAAAACTAATGAAATGGTAGGGTGAAGGTGTAAAACGTAGGCCCAGAGTGACTTAAAATACGGGAGAGATGGCCATGCAGTCGGAGCCTGCAATAAATGGTCAAAGATAAAATGGAAAAATCTATCCTTATTAAAAGTGATGTGTGCAATATATTTATTTAGGCACTCAGAATCAGAAGAGCTGTGGTTGCTTTGAGTGAGAAATGTGTCTTCAGGAAATAATTTCTTCATTTAAACTTAATTTGAGGAGGTTTGAAAGTAGAATTCATTCTTGTGGAATTGGATTATGCCTTGTCCTGGTTCTGGCTGGGACAGAGTTATCTTTCTTCCCAGTACCTGGGGGGTGTGTGTGTGCTGTGTTTTGGGTTTGGTATGAGAGGAACGTTGATGGCCCATTGATGTTCTGGGTGTTGCTGGGTGGTGCCAGGGACTTTTCGGCCTCCCATGCCCTGCCAGGTGCATGGGAAGCTGGCGAGGGGAGCATAGCTGGGGCGGCTGACCCAGCTGGCCAATGGGGTATTCCATACCATGTGACGTCATGCTCAGTATAAAAACTAAGGGGGGGGGAGTGGGGGGGGCGGGCTCTGGCATGACAGGACGGGGCTCTCGCGTATCGGGCTATGCGTCGGTCAGTGGGTTCTGCATTCTTCATCGCTTGCTTTATATATTCTATTATTGTTGTTGTTACCACTGTTATTATTACTGTTCTACTTTGTTTTATTTCAATTATTCAACTGTTTTTATCTCAACATGTGAGATTTCCTACTTGTGCCCTCCCAATTCTCTCCCCCATCCTACCAGAGGTGGGGGAGTGAGCGAGTGGCTCTGTGGTGTTTAGTTGCTGGCCAGGGTTAAACCACGACAGTCCTTGATTGTTATATTTCCCTCTTCTACGTCATCTTTTCTTTCTCAGATGCACAAATAGCTTTTTCATCCTGGTTGCTACTGGCAAAAGCCTGTAAATCGGATTTTTGGGCACATACAAGTGAATCAGAAATACTGTGGTTGCAAGTTTTGCAGTCATTAGAAGGGGGCGCTGAAGCAATACAAGGTCAATCGGCCAGATTTAAGCAAACTCAAAAGTTTTTTCAGAAACGGTATGGTGATGAGTTAGTGCCAGCAGCCTCACTGCTGAATCACAGTATCATCTGCCTTTCTGCAGCCTGTGTAAGCTGTATTACACACTCTCCTTCTGCAGAAATTAGGTTGCACACCTTACCCACATCACACATGTATTGTCCGGTGACCGTTGCTGGCAGGAATGAATCTTGAACCACAACCTAGTGCATTTAAGTACTGACATCCTGAGGGAAACAAATGAACATGGGCTTATCTTTCCCTCTTTTCTGCATCTCCAAAAGATGTGGTGATAGACTGGGAAATACACAGCTCACTTTGCCTTTCCCCCGGGGTACCCTGATACATGGCAGAGCTTGTGGCTGGGGGAGATGAGGAGGCTGCCCGGGAGCAGAGGAAGCTGTCTGGTGGAGCAATGGAAAGAAGATGCTGAGATCCTTCATCATAGAAGTTCTTACCTTAAGCACTCACTRTCTGGTCCTAAAAGAGTGTGAGGCCACTGCTGAGATCTGCTTTCTAAAGGGCTTTGCATACCCTGAATAGTGTGTTGTTCACCAGGCAAAACAGGAAGGGTGGCCACTTAAGTGCTTCGTCCCTGCTCCTGTGCTCCTTCCAACCTTACGAAACCTGACGTAACACCCCGAGGTTCACACATGGTATAGGGAGGACTGTTAGGGGAAAGAAACAATGCTGTGGGGGTTTGGGGCAGAGAAGATGACAAATTACATAAACCTTTGGTAGCTTTAAGGGCACCCAAATGAACTGTCAAAAATGTTCGCTGGGCCAGCTTTCCAGCAGGAGTACAGGTGCTCGCTGTGGCTGTTGTTTACCGATTGAAGCATAAGGTACCGAGGCTCTCCAGGGAGGGTTGCCCTCACCTGCCAGCCCTCCCTCTCTGGCCAAGTTGTGGTCCCAACTGTGTTTGCATCCTCCCACTTAGCAAAAGAGTCCCGAGGCAACAGTGAGTTCTCGTGAAATGGTGCAGTCACTGCTATGTAATTATTACATCAAGGACTGTAAAGTATTTGCCCTGATCCGTGACTTGACTTGTGATGCTGGCTGGTCAGGCCGGCAGCTGGCAAGTTTTTAAGCCAGTGCATGGTATCTTGCTTTACAGCAGTACATGTGAAATGCCCTGTGGGGGCAAAATCTACCGCTAACTTTGCAGATTGCTGCAGTAGAAGCAGCAGGCTGTCCCCTGCCCTTGCGCACACCTTCTGTCCCTGTCTGCATGTTGTTCGCTCCCCTTGCAGCTCAGGAGATCCTGTCCTTCAACCCCGTAAGAACCCAGTCACTGGCAGCTTTTGGGTTCTGAAGTATTGAAAGGAGCTGATTTCTTTTTTTTAACACCAAAACTTTTGGTGTAAGTAAGTAAAAGGCTTTTACTTAAAGCTAGGGATAAGTAATAGTGAGAGGCATTTTTGCTTGTGCTCATGTGGGCCCTCTGTCTTTTTACAGCTTAAAGCAGATAATACACCAACATTTATAGTTAGTGGTTTCTGCCAGGTATCTCTGATTGCAAATCGCCTTTAAATACATTCCTTCCAGTTCACCAAGTAGCATGTGAAATTATTACCTCTCTGATTACTGTGTTGTAAAATCTCAGTTAAGGTACGGTGGGAAAGCACGTTGTAGTAATTTAAATTATAACTTTTTTCTTTAAATCCAAACGGGATCTGTATTTGACACACTTCACTTCAGGTATGACCTCTGTGTCTCTGCTGGGTCATTTTCTGGGTTTATGATGCACTTCGTATTCCTATAAAGCCCTTCACTGGGTGATCTTAAAGTCTTTACAAGCTTTAATTAACTGAAGTGCTATGTCTCCCCTGTGAAGTCAGTAAATATTCTTAATTGCTTTTTGCAGAAAGAGGAAAATGTGGCAGAGAAATTTTGAAGTAATTCACCACTGCTGGGCGAAAAGCTACTGAGGAGGCAGGAGCAGAAGCCGCGATTCCTGAAACCCTGTTGATATGCACCATTTCTCTTTATTACATAAGCATGCACAGGAAAGATGTAACCTAGTGTAGTGAGGCAAGATGTAGGTCAGGTTTCCTTTGTCAGTAGTCTTCTGCTTTTTGACCTGTAAGTTGCTGAAAGCAACAAAAGCCTATGGATGAGGGAGTCTTTTCAAAACTGGTTAAAAAAGAAACAAGTAAACCCTGAAAGCCTCATTCCCCTCTAAAGAGCTATTTTTAGGAAGCTAAAGCAAAGACGAATACCCTGGGGGTCTGTACGCAAAGTTTCTGTCTGGCTGCCTTTGGATAGCTTAAGTTTTAATGCACTTGTCAGGCTGTCGCCATTTGTGCCTGGTGAAAAGCAGGGACCAGACAGAGCGGACCATGCTGATGGTACAACGTAGCTGCTGTGTGGTGTGCTGCCACGCAGGGAGGGGACGGATCCTTCTTCGAGGCTGCTGGTGCAAAGCCTATTAACTGGATGTTTTGCGAAGAGGCAACATGCAGTGTTAAGATGGCTCTCGTTCCAATTTTGATCACAGGATGTTGTTGACTCTGTCCTGAGCAAAAGGGAAAAAAGATTTCAACTGTGTTGTTGCTGACTACTTTATCAGAAAAATGGCAGCGCGTAGAGCATGAGCAGAAGGTACCATATTTATTGATAACAATATGTGATACCCAGTTTTAAGGACCACCAAGGAAGGAGGCTTAACAGGGCATCATTGTTGTCCTTCCACAGCTGTAAAAATCAGTTAGTTGTGTCTGTCATTTCAACCGTGCTCCATCCCATGTGGAAATTCTTTCTTACCCTTGGGTACCTGGTTGTTTACATTTGCTGAAGGTAGAATGACTCTAATGACAATGTTGGAAGGACTTTGAGGCATTTGAATGTCCTGAATGCAGGATGTGGTCTCCCGATTCAGGGGCAAGAGGGGACAATGCAAGCTGCTCTATTGTTGAGAGAAAAGGGAGAGTCACAGTGCAGCAGAAGTACCGTGGGAAGGCAGTCCTCGCTGCTGGTGCTCTGAAACACTTCACCGGGAGCTGAAGCACTGGCTTTGTACAAAGCAGGCTCTTGACTGTGAAAGTTGCAGAAGCAGAGAGCAGCTGGGGCAAGGAAGGCAAAACCTTCATTTATTGAAGTCCTTGGAGGTGGTTGTACCATTTTCTTTTACCCAGCACATGATAAGTAGATATAATAGTAAGTGCAGTTGTGCAACAACAAAATTGGGTGAGCTGATTTAGGTGAAATGAGAATCGATGAGGAGTTAACTCTAGATTATTATTGCTTTGACGTTTGTAGCTCACGTTTTCTTCCTCTCCTATTCTTCCTAGAGAATAAACCCCTTTTTTCTACAGGGGCACTAGAAGGAAGGCTTAGGCACAACTGATTTTTATTTCAGCTCGACAGATCAGTAATAAAAGCATGTCCCTCTCATGAGAGCGGAGCTGCTTCCCCCCCCAGGAAAGCCTCATTAAAGCAGGGAAGGCTGGAGACATTATAGCAATAGATTCCTGTGGCCTTGAACTCTGCTGTCACAGGATAGTTGTTCAGTTTTGAAACAGCAGTTATCATTTTATAATTGCTTTGAATTCTTCCCTTGAGACTTTAATTGGGGAGTTGATACAGAATTGGCTGATAGAGAAGAACTGTGATAGATCATGGGGTGAGTTAAGACAGTATAAACTAAAACAAGAGCAGGTGATGGTAATACTCATTTAAAACCAGACAAAAATAGCATCAAAATGAAGAGGTAGCAGACCCACAATCTGGTATGTAAACGCTGGGAACCACTTTATTAGCGAACAGACCAACCCAGTCAGCCATCCGAACTGAAGGGAAGCTTGAGGGGGGAGTGTATTACCTAAGGCATGGGAAGATACTGCAAGGTAAAGCTTTCAGCATCTCAATTCACAGGGAGCAACACAGGACGTAGGTTTGGTAGGTATTGTTCTGTATAACAAATTGAAGTTGTGATTTTGCGTTAAGGATGTTTTGCCTTGTCTCCTGTGGTTATTGCTGTTAAATTTGGAATGTGAGAGTGATTTAGTTGGTTAAATGAAACTTAAACTGATACAGCTGAAGTGACTTTTTGTCTGCTGTAAGATTGTGCATCCATAGTTATCTGATGATTTGTAAATCTAAAAGATCGGTTTGCAACATGTTTTAGGGATGCTTTGGTGCGTGAGTGTTGGATACTCAGTACTTCTAGGTAAATTCACAGCTGCGGTTCAGTGTTTAAAACTTGTTAGCACCTCATAAGAGATACCAGGCAGCAATCCTGTATTAACGAATCCACATTTACATTCGGTGCCCATTACAAAAACTCTGTCTGCTGACATGATGCTCTCTGAGGACACAGCTGCCTGACAGCAGCCTGGCATGGCAGTGTGGTACTTCTCATTGTGTGGCAGGGAGCTGTGCGTGGCGGTGTCAGCTGCCTGCACTGCCGCTGCCCACCCTCCAGGTCAAAGCAAACCCAAAAGGAGGCCCTGCTGCAACCAGGAAAAGGAACAAGGCATTGCGAGCTGGGACCTCACACCTGGCGATGCCTTCAGTGGATGTTAAGCCTATAGGAAATAATTTACTGTTAGCAAGCTAAATGCCTGGGTGTTTTTCAGCCAATTCCAGATACTGACTATTTTGAAAATACCAGAAAGTTTGAAATTCCCTTAATCGTGACAGCAGGAAGTTACTAACACTGGCAGGGGACTTCAGTGTTAGAACTCTTCCAACTTGGAAAAGCTTGCTTTCTTTGGGGGGTGGGGGGGAAGCCCCACAAACCCTTCTGCTTCTTATCCCTTTTTCCTGTTGTCTGCCTGTGTTGTGTCTGCTCTGTTGCATCTTATTACGAACTAGGATAAGTCTGTTCCCTTAAACAGGCAGGAAAAAGGGTCAGGAGGACAGAGTGGACCTGTCCTTTATTTTTGACAGCTTATCTTCAGAGTTCGTGGTAGGATTCCCAGTGGTGGAGCACCTACATAGGGAAGAGAGTCTTTCCCTCTTATGTTTTTCTCTAACTAACGTGACTAAAGTTGCTTAGCAGCCACAGTCTGGATCAGGAAGTGCTTCTTGGCCATAAGCAGGCAAGATGCAGTACCGCATAGCTGAGTTAATTATCGGATCTGGAAGAGGAAATGCTGAGATGTCACTGCTTAAAATTTTCTTTGGTGCTCTTTTAGTTTCCAGTTTGGGGAGAACTGACAGACTTGAGGATAAAAATATAGCTTTAGTCTAGAAAACGTGATGTACTGAATAACACCCTGTTCGTGGTAGGTACCTGAGCATTTTCAGTACTGAGATCCAAGCATCGCAAAAATAGATGACAGGCATGTTCTTTTTGTGTAATCTGTAGGATTGATGTCACTTATCATCATTGCAAAATCACGGCCGTGCTGTCCATCCCTTTTGTTACATGCTCCTTTGGGTTTTGTAGCTATTTTATGTACTTCAGCACCTGCCAGCTCATTGATGTATTGGTTCAGTATTTTGGCTAATTCTGAGTGCATTATATACATTCAGAGCACCCAAAATCTTCTCCTAGTGCAGCTGAAACCATGCTTTGATCTGAATTGCATGACTAAACTGAAAGAAACCCCTTAGATTCATTTTTTCCACTTAATATCCAGAGAACAAGGTTGTTGTGTACCCATATAGTTACAAAAGAAATAAGTGAGTCTGTCTGGACCTGTGCAACACTGTGGATTTAAGTAGCCCACTCTCTTCCTCTTCACCACCCCCCCTTGCAGGCCACTTTTACATCTGGCAAATCAAAACTGCATTTGCTAAAGTGGGTTTTTAAAAAGCCTTAAACAGCAGTCCCAAAGGAAAGCTTATTCTCTGGTGGTTGGCAGCCAGCTGACTTGGAGGCAGCCCCATCTTGCTCCCCCTGCCGACTTCAAGGTCACAGGGTTGCGTGGAGCAGCTTCACGCTGCTACAGGCATGACAGGCATTAACAAGAAACGGCTCTCCATGTAGAAACCGCTGTAGCAGCGTAATCTTTGTCCGGGGCTGTTTAGGCAGCAGACTGAGCTGCCCCAATGGGAATAAAACATACATTGGAGCAGCAGTGGAGAGCTGCACGGATACGGCCTGTTAACATCTGAAGGTGGGGCTGTGCTGGGACAAACCAGCGTATCTTGCTGTCCTGAAAAAACTGGAAAAGAGGTTGGGAGTTGAAAGGAGCAGCAGCAGTAACAAGCAGAGGTACTCCGTGTGCTCTTTGGTTTTGTACTGGGYGAGTAGWGGGAGCAACAGCAGTTAGAGGGACRTTGTGTTTGTGGTGAAGTGGACAAGTCCCTTTTTCAAAATGTTATACTGAAAGCTACAAGTTGTCCCAGGGTAAATATCATCAGATGAAGTTTGTTGCATTTTGGTTGAATGTGTTTGCCAACACTGCGATCTGTAATCATATGAAGACATTTACATCAATGCAGCATATACTGAAATCTGTTTGCAAAAGCCTGCATCTGCTGAAACTTTCTATAACGTGGAAATTTCAACTTATGTCAGTTCCTCAGAATGAGCACATAGGAGCTGTGGCTATAATGCACCTCCAGCTGGAGGGCAGAGCAGTGCTTCCTGATGAGAGATTTCCATTGTGTCCATAGTGGAAAAACCTGCGTATATGTCAGCATGTACTGAGAATAATTCCCAGTGCTCCTGATAGAAGAGAAGTCTTGTTTAGGAGTTTCACAATTTTTAGATAGCAGAAATACAAATTATTTTTCTTTCCTGGAGAGAATTGTTTCAGTAAGTCCTACAACAAGAAGGCAAGATTATTTGTGAGCGTTAGGTTTGGGGCTTTTTTTGCCATTAAAAATGAATCACGACACTAAGGAAAAAAACTTCTGGACTTCTCAAAATAAGATCAGAATTAGAACAAATCAAGAATGTGTTAAATCTGTGCTGCAGCTGTGCCAGCTGTATAATGGTAGTTGTTACACACCACAGTGGCATAGAATTGTGGTAGTTTGGAAAGTTGTCAGCAAACAGCAACATTAACGTAACTCTCACACTTCATATATAATACCGGCTTCTCATGTCAGAGACTTCATAAAAATCACTACTTTTTTTAGCATAAGCCTTCTATGAGAGAGATTTTAATGCAGCAGAAATAGAGATGCTCAGATTTAAAATGAATGAGGTGAAAAAGAATTACGGGGTAAAGTGTTGTTCTTGTAAATATGCAGGGGAAATAACATACTAAAATATGTAAGTACTCAAGGGTATTCTGAAATACAGCTCTGAGGAAAAAGCTAGCAATGTAATTCAAGAAAAAAATTTGGATTTATTGTGATTGTCTCTCAGAGGACAACCTGTGAAATATAGGAAGGTTTATTTGTGGCATCTCTTCCTTACAGTGCTATACTTCAGCTGTCAACCTTTTTATCTGAATAGAGCAGTTGACGAGATGGGAGCTGTTGGAGAGGAAGCACGGGAGAATAACCTGGAAGGAATGGCTGCATCTCTATCACCTCTGTCCCCTGGCTGTACCAAAGGCCAGGAGAAGTCAGTTGCCTCGGATGCAGGAGTTGCCCAAAAGCAGAGCTTCTGAGAGGAGGCTGGGGATGAGCTGCAAGTGACAGGCTACTTTGCAGGGATTAACAGATGTGGTATTTTGTATCATTTCAGCAAAATTTGCAAGCTGCGGGCAGGATGAAGTTAGAGGTGGTACTCATTCAATGATCAGTGGTAACTTTTTAGATCTGGATAGAAAAGACTCCTTACTCTGACGGTCAAATTCCTTATTTTTTCCCCTCCTGATTTTCAGTCGTCCTTCTGCTGGCTTTGATATTGAACTGCATGTAAGCTTTTTTTTCATCCTCTTTGCTACCACTAAGTTGGAAGGAACTGGCTCCCCCCGTCTGTTCAGTCAACTGTGCTCATAAAGGACTTTGCCTCCAACCCAGATGCTGAGGAAAGCAGTTTTGCTCATGGGTCAGCTCCCTCGACACACTAGTCTACTGGGACTTGCCTTGGTAACTCTTTTGATATCTCATGCTTGAGCTGTCTCTCATTTTCAGGGGCTGGGCTCATATCAACGCATTCAGAGAAAAGGCGGTAGCATCTTACATCCACCCTCTCCTTAGCACTGTTGCTGCATCTGCACTGAGGTTACACAGAGTGTGAACTCTCAAATGGGATCTGGATCAGCTGAGGCCAGTCCCTCTAAAGAAAGCAGGATCCCAAGGTGTGTAAAAGCTGTGCAAGCACAGCTAACCTGAATGCCTGTTTTGCTGTTAGCACAGGTTTCTGCTCTTTGTTATTAGTGTAGTGTAGTGTAATTCAGTTGCAAGTTCTGCTGGAAGTTAGGGGGATTTCCCCAAGATAATTGTGTCTTAGGCTATCTAAAGGATGTGGTCTAAAAAACTTCGTAACTATTGTGAGGCTTAGCTTAAATGTGTGTGGTGTGGGGGGGCAACAAATGTCCTGATTGTAGTGTTGCTCACAAAAATGCGCTTCCCTTTCCATTTATTAGGCCTTTCAAGCCTTAGTATTATATAAACCGCATGTCCACCAAATCCGTTCATTAAAGGCTTAGAAATATTAATGGCTTATTTTTGCCATAGCTTGATAGCACAATACGGGGAACATATGGGATGCCTGGGACAAACGAGTTCCTTTATAGCACCTGCACATTGTACTTTTCTGGCCCTTTCCCAGCACCTGGAGGTTTATATTCCTTAGTTCATGTTCGTTTGACTGTGAGCAGAGGCTCATACTCAGAAACTTGTGTTCAGCCTGGCTTTCTGGGAGAAACGTGAACTCGATGAGCGTCCCTGACCTTTCTGTCCTTGGCCATAAAAATCTTTCCATTGTATGCGGCCGCATGTACGGCAGGTTGGCGTTTGCCTTCTCGAAACACGTCAGGGATTAACCTTCTGCAAAAGCAAATTGCAGAAGGCGAAACCTGCCCACCAGTGCAGACTGCCCGTTGCCACCTCTCTCCTTACTGGGGCGTACGTTTGCCCCTGGCGTGGGACTCTATTTGGTTTTCTGCAAATAAAAACATCTGCCTTGCCCCAATGAAAGGAGCATTTTAATGAGGTTCTTGGAGACCTTCTGCACTTTCCCTTGAAATCTAAATTTACCCAGGGACAGAGATTATTTTGGAAGAGCAGGAGCAAGAAAAAGATGCCCTTGTGAAGACTGAGAAAGCAGCCTGGTGGTTGTGTTAAAATGCCTGCGCCTTTAATTAATATTGACTGAGACTGCTCAGAAGAGAATGGTTGTAATATGTGCTGTGGCTGAGGGGATGTTGAAATACAGGCAGGAGTTATCAGGCAGGTTTCAGTCAGGGCTGTCGTTGCTGTTGTGTTTCTCTTTGGCTTTTAAATCCTTTCCGTGTTTGTTAAAAGAGCAATTCACAGAACAGCTTTCCTTGTGGAAGCTTGTTTTGTAGTCCTAGGATCTAGCTTTCCGTTCCCAGTTGAAGAACTTTGGGAAAATACAAGAGATGGAAGACTGAAAGAATTACAAAGTGTAAATGAGTTGGAAATAAACATTTTGCAGTATGTTAAATACCATCCACAGGTGGTGGAGAGTGATGGACGCATTCCTGAGAAAATCAGGATGAGGTTCCTATGGGGGAATGGGTGGGAGAGAGGGAGAGGAGAAACGAGGCCAGGAGAAGCTGTTACTGCCCAAAGGTGCCTCCGGCAGGCAAGTTCAGGCAATGAGGAAGAACAGAGGGAAAGGGGCCGCGCTGTGGATTGCCTGTGTTAGCTCTGGAGGTCAGCTCTGAAGGCCAGAATTGAGGGCCCGGGTGCTGCAGAGTTTTGGCTCCTATGGCTGAAGGCGACCTCCAAGAAATGCCCCCCAGACAAACAGCATGGTAATGCTGGCCCCTGGAGCTCAGCTAGCAAGAGATGCCAAAGTAAAGGTTAGAGTAAGGGATGACGTTGGTGTTGGCTAAGTTGACAGATTGTCATTTTTATGCCTTTGCTGTATAACTTTTTAAGCAAGACTAACTCAGCACATGGAGTGTCAAAAAACAGACATGCTTTGTGTCTCCTCCAGTGTAAGGAACCCAGGGATAATGGTGTTACAGATGGGGCGACTCAGGACAAGCCAGGGAGTGCCAGGGGTTGGGATCAAAACACCTGGGGCAGGGCTGCCCCACTGAGTACCAAAAGAAAGGAGAGGTCTTTGCACAGGGATGTTGCTCAGTAGCAGAAGCCAGGTGAAGGACTGACACTGCTGACTGGCAACATGCATTACAGTGGGGGTAACATTTCAGAACATATATTGCTTGCTTTCTAAATGTTTTTGCTGAATGCAACAATGAAATGTTATGATTGAAAGGTGCATGCAACTGGGTACCAACTAGGGGAGAGGCAGTACCTCAGAAGTATCCTAGTCTAAGACTTCCAACCAAAAGTCACCAGTTTGGGATATTAAACAGTAGTTTGCAATTATTCACTTTCCACCTCAGTGATTATGCATTTCTTTTCAGTTTGACTATTGAGATCGAAGCTGTGAGGGCAGAAACATTTGCTTGCATTATGAACAAAAAGATTTTAAATCATCATTTGGGAACATTGAGAATTCAGATCAGCTTTCATGCTGACAGTTAGCTGCTTGACCCAGGTCAAGAAACTGGGCTGCATTTTATGGGCTTCAACCCAGGCTGGACCTGCTGGCCCAGGGGGTCAGATGCCATCCCCTTTCTTGCTACTGGGATTCTTCTGTTAAACCAAACAACACAAACACATCTGCCTGGATCTGTGCAGTGACAGACCAAAGAAATTGCTCCTGCTCTTTGTGCCTTACATTTAATTCCCCATATTATATATTTAATTGCCCATCTTAATGGTTTGTTACTAGAATTACAAAATGCCAGCCTGCTTGCAGAATAAGCAATACGCTGCAGTTGGCAGCCGGATCCCAGGTAATGTGTTGCCATGGTATCAAACCTAACTGGCAATGATCAGTGTGCCCATGGACAAGTTATCCGTGTGATAATGAATGTTTAAGTGTTTACACTCATTTTACTCTAGTTGGTAAGACCGGTGTACCTGGAGGAGAGCAGAGAGGAACTGAACAGATGGTGGCTCGAGTTGGTGCTTGGTGCCGCAGGGAGCTGCGCCCAGGCCGTGAGTGCTACCTGCAGCCACAGAGAGGCTTGGCCATTGCCCATGACCACACAGTCACTGCAAGCAGTGTTTTATTTATTCAAGACCAAATTTCTGTGACTAGAAAGGGAGAAAAAGTATTTTCTGTTAACCGATGCTTGGGTGCTGTGGTAAAAGAGGGCTGGAAAACTTGCTTGATATTCTTGGTTGACTGAAGTTGACTTGAATTCACCAAATGGGTCAGGTAAAAAATATGTGTAGATATTGTTTGATGTTTTCAACTAATAATGGGCTTGGAGTTGGTGTTTTTCCTTTTGRAAGAACCTTATCTTGCTTTTAAAATTATCAAGATTGCTATTAAAATATGGCATAAAATGAAGAGAATACTTTCATATTGGATTACCATATTTTTTAATYGCTCTGAAATGAGCATTTTCAGTTTTGTTTTTACCAAGGAAGCGAAAAAGCTTGTCATTTTGAGTCAGTGAAGTGACTGTTTGGTTTTCTTTGGCCAGCACTCCACAAACTCACTTATTCACATAGCTATAAATAAGGATATCTTAATATTTTCATATCTACACATTTTGATTTATAGCAGCAGCTAAAGAAAATAACTGCTTTCCCAGTCTACAGCAAACTGTTGAAAAATATGCTTGCATATGTGTCTTTTCCTTTCTTAATTGAGTTATACACATGACAGAAAAATCCTTATGATATGAAAATGTGTGTTGCCTTTGGGCCACAGCCCATGATAGATATTCAAAAAAAGATTTATGTGGGGATCAAAGGTATTTGTTGAGAGAGATTTTCATAAGCAACTGCAACAAAAGCAGAGGTCCCTCAGACTCCCTGGTGACACAGAGCAGACTGAATCCTGAGTTGTGGGGTGAGCTGAGGAAATACTGACTTTCCCACCCTCGGTCTCTTCCCCAGCTAAGAGCAGGTTCAGTTGGATGCAGACCTGGTTGCTGCAGCTGTTAATTTTCCTGTCTGAACCATGTTTTCCTTCACCCTTCCTCTCCCTGCCAGGCAAGTGTGTGTGTGAGGGACACAGAGCCTGAGGGACTGGAGGCTCCCTTTATATTGCTTTTCTAGGCAGGGTGTTGCAGGAGTCTCAATAACTGTGTTTACCCTTCTACCTCCCAGCCTCATTAAAGGAGCCTGTTGCTTTTTGCTGGCTGAACTGGAAACGCATTTCAAAAAATAAAAACATAATAATCTTGTGCATCACAGGTCACATCTTTCCTGTGGAGAGTTAATTCACAGAGCCTGGGGCAGGCTGTTGACACCAAGCTGGAGAGAGGATGGGGGAAAAGGCATGCTCGTGCTGCTAAATGTAATCAACGGAGCGGAGGGCTTTGCTTGGGATGGAGCCATTTGTTTTATCTTCTTTCTGATTTTTTTAGGGAAGCAGAGGTTTGTTTCTTGACTCTTCTTCTGAAGCAGCAGGTGATACGATTTGATGAAAATGAAGTGGCAGTGTTTCAAGGACAACGCAGATGTGATGTATTCTTTTAATCTTTGCAGCCCTAGTGGGAATGAACAGCTACCTGGGTGGGTGTAAGGCTGTCTGGGCAGTGTTGCTGCTGGGCAAAGGCTTCTGCCATTCAGAAATAGCTGTCGCTGCTTCTGCTGCATCCCCTCCTGTTGCTCCAAGAGAGCCAGCCCCGATGGCACCTGCTGAGGCTGTTTGTTGGTCAAACCCTGGCTCTGATTTCATCTTTGTGGGGTCATTAGCAACTTGGCATCTGCTAGCAGCTAGAGTCCTCACCTTCTTATAACTGGCTTTTATTATCCTTCCACAGTTATAATGGCCTCTTGTAAAGAGGAGCTCCACATGTGCATTACAAAAAGTTGTAGCTGTGAGCCAAAGCTATGCTGAGGTAGGAGTTGTTGTCACCCTGAGAGCTAAGTCTCACATTCCCTTCTCCTCCGTGAAGTTTGCAACACAAGCCTTACACCAAGTGTTACATGAAAAATAGCATGGACTCAAGGCACAAAGTCCTGATTCAGATCTCGGCTCTACCAAAGTGCTTCTAGGGGAAGGGGCTCAGATGCTGCGTTCTGGTCCAGGGCAATCGCTAATGAAAATGCTTCACTTGAGTAGTTACTGCATTTCTGTGTCTGATTTCGTCTGCCTTGACGCTCTGGTGTTGTCTGGGTTGCTATGGCTGTGCCAGCATGAAGCCTGCTCCCCTGCAGGAAATCATGAGAAGAAGTGGCTGCCTTTCTGCTCTCTTACTAAAATATGCAAGGATGCTCAGCAACCTGGAAGGCCTGTGTTTTTTAATAAATCCATGGCTGTAGTAGCCAGTTGTTCAGCACCTCTCCATGCCTTTTCRCTGTAGTAATTGCAGTGGTTATTAATGCCTTTTGCAGGTGCTGAGAATAGAGTAGAGCTGCTGTTGTTCAGCAGCTCGTCAGAAGTAATCCCTGTGTGAGGCAGTCTTGGCTATTTAACCTGCTTTAGGGGTCCTTATTTTCAAAGAACATCTCCAGTGAAAGCCCATCAAGCTGCAGAAAACAGCACTGCTGACGGCAGCAGCAGTCTGCCTGCTTCACTTGTTGCGAGTGGATGTATTTACTTGGGGTATCGCCGAGAATACGAGGTGCTATTATAGCTGCTGGTTTTATGGAGAGATGAGAAGGTCTGCTTCCTACAAAAGCTGTTGCCATAGCAGCTATGTGCTTTAAGAATGGATTCTTAATACAATCTGGGTATTTAATGTATGCCGTAAGGGTTRAATGCAGTACAAAACAATCAGTTTAAGAGCCAACATAGTTGGGCCTTATGCTAAACCACGAGCATAACTGGAATCAAGCCTTTGGGGCCAACTGTCCTTATTTAAGCATCTCCACGGCCATCACATCAGCAGTACGTAGGCATGTCATGTTCAGAATTGCTTGTTGTAAGCTGACTTATCTACCTGTGTTAAAATAATACCACAGGTTACTTTCACTGCAGCCTAGGAGAGTGTGTGAATCTGCACGTTTTCCATGACTAGGCAGATTTTAACCATAACAAGAACTTAAAAAGTTTTAATGATGCTAGACCAAGTTTAAGAATGAGCCACCTGAGTCTATGGAAATGGTGGTACCAGAAATGGGGCTGAGGAACCAAGACAGAAGCTGGTTTGCACGTTTTTCCTCTGCACATGTATGAATAGACATACTCAGAAAGAAAGGAGGCTTGAGCTGCAAGCATGTCAGGCTGCAGCATGGTTAACTTCCCAACTGACTTTTTTTTTTTTTTTTTTTTTTTTTTGCTATGTCATGTCAGATATCTAATTTCTACCTACTGGGAGAAGGAATTTCAGTGTAAACTGTGTTTTCATTCTCCTCTTGCCACATTAGCATGGAAAATGGTAAAATATAATTTGTTTGTATAAATATTTTACATTCTCATTCTTCATGCATATTGTCTAAACAAATCAAAATTCCTTAGGATTGTAATAGCCTAATTTTACTGAGGTCCTTTTGTGAATCTGTAATGAGAGGTTAAATGAGCAGAGAAGAGGGAAAACAAGAGTTTTGCCAGATGTTTGCAGCTCTTGGCATAAACCACAAAATACAAGCTCAGGACCATAAATCCCACGGTACCTGCATTGCATTTGAAGTCCAGGGGCTGGGTGCAGTGCAGGATTACATTCTGAGTAAAATCCTTGTCAAAATAGAAGTGTCATCTGTAGCTGACTAATGGGACAGAGCGCTCCTTTGTGTGCCTGGTCCAGCCTTGGGCTGGGGACCACACGCACTGTCTCCCGTTAGCCTTCGTTGTCATGAACAAGACCAAACATCACCCCGCACATGCACACATTTCTAGACTGGTTGTTTTCTTCCCCTGGTTTCTGTGCTGTAGTCAGTAGGTTTTGGAGACTTTCTCTTCAGTAATCAAGCTTAACTGAGCGTTGAAGCACCACAGCTGAAACAGGACCAGGTCAGAAATGTGCCACAATCAGCTGTTTGTGAACATCTTCTGATGCCTGTGTGGCAGGGCAGACAGGAGGCTTTCTGTGACCCTGTTCAGAGCAGATGCTCTCCCACCAGAGCAGGTAATAAGCGAAGTGTTCACTTAGCCCTGAGACAGGCTCCTGCCCACTACCTGCACTGAGCCACAGCCTGCTTCCCCACCATAGCTCTGTACTGTCTTTAGGAGACCCATCTGCAATAATTATGGCTGCACATATTTATCCATATAATTTAAAGCACCTGGTAGAAATTGCAGCTGCCAATTAATGTTTGTCTGCAATATCTTGAATACAGAAAACTAGGGAAACACCCATCTCCCTTAGTTTCCTTCCTCTCCCTACCATTAATTTTAGCTTTGCAGGCAAATACATCATGTACAGCCCCTGTGAAAAGTGCCAGAGGAAGAGTTGGTGCACGTGGGCCTACGTGCTGTCCTACACTGGTCAGCAGTGAATAAACTGCTTTGCCACCATGGTCGTTGGGTGACTTGGAGCCAGAGGAGTCACTGCATGCCTCTGTAGCCTGTCTGCTCTAGCTCAGTTTGCGCGGATCACTTGCAGGTTTGGACTAGGAGCTGTGAGACGATGTACGTTATTACATTTCCAGCCCCAGGCTCACAATCTCTACTCCTTTGATCTCACAATTTACCAACTGTATATTTTTTCAAATATGTCAGAGTAAATTAAATTTGTAATTCCATCTCATTTTTCTTTAGTAATTATACCACTGTATGCTCAAGGTTACATGTTACCAAGTCCCACTCTTGAATTACAGACAGAGTGTGTTGCGTTGGAAGTATCATCCTCAATAGGTATTGCAGTCACTGTGCAATAATAATATACCTGTCACATCAATATGTAGGGAAGCCTAACAGCATGGTTTAAAGCCTTTTAAACTGTGTTCTTTCTACCAGAACTTAGTGTGGCAATTATGTGAATCAAAACTAAGGTAAAACATCTATTAATGTAAAGCCTGGAAGACAACTGCACTCCAACTTGAAATGCCATCTTGGAATGTTTTAACATGCGCTTTAGGTGGACTGAAGAACTGGAACTGTATCTGAAAGAATGAGCTCTGAATGAGTGTAAGAGGCAAGCTCCTTTTTAATAAATGATAGCCTAAATTCTGCTTTCCTCCCTTCAGAGCTGTGGATGTTAGTGCTGTCTTCATAGCTGGATCCCTGCTGCCCTCTAGGAATTTTTATAATGAAATATTGTCAGCAATACCACTATACCTGTATCACAAGCTGTGGATTCCTTTATTAACGTTCATAATGGTATTGAAAATACTTCAGACTTCTACAGGGACTGCTGAATTATCATATCCTATTTTTGTAAGACCTTCAGGAGTTCTGCAGAGCCTCTCCGTTACTGCTGAGTTCTTTAAGGCATTGGCAAAGAAAGCAGAAAGTTACTTGTAATTTAAATAAACTAAGAATTAAATCAGCTTTTCATTTCGGCTTACCCTTGCCTGTCAGCAGAATAGAGGTTGTAGCGTTGAACGACACTCAGTTTCAGATTTCCAGTAGAGAGATGGTATGCAGCGAATCTAATAGAAATGTAATTTCTATCATTAGAAAGGTTTTCTGCTCTTAATAGCCCTTAGCAGGATATTTAGCAGGCAGTGGGCATACCAGCTCCATATGTTACAGTGAGAGATAGATTCAAAGCAAATCCCAAACCATGAAGGAAGTTTTATTGCAAACTGGCATTTTGTAACTCTGACAATGAGGATCAATATTGATGCCTCATCATCCTTTCTTTTACATTTCCCCTCATAGGAAAGAATAAGTGGTATGACAACATTGTGTGGGATCTGGCCCCTGTTATGAAAATAGTGGATTAAGTAATTGTCTGTGGTTAATGAATGCAACTTGATTAGCTAGGATTAGCCCAGAGATAAATACAATGAAAATGCCTAACCCTAGACAATTGAATATCCTGAAAGGTCCTTTTTAAAGGATTACAAATTTCAGTTTAAATTAATAAATGTTTGAATATGTTTCAGGATAGATATTCAACTGGCTATTTGAGAAAATATTCTAATTAATATTTAGCAAGTGGGAGAAACCCCACCACACACATGGTTGATGTGTGGCATTTAAAAGCGCACAGCATCAAAGGTAAGACTGACTACCCTGAATTCCCTACGCAGAAATGGCGTGTGGACAGCAGAGCAGAGCCTGGCTGTGGCAAGGCCCGTCATGTCGGTATGTCCAGGCTTGTCAGGGCAGCGGGAGACAGCAGAGGGATCAGAAGGTTGAGTTTGTGTGGTGCAAAGCTGAGAGACGGGTCAGTTGCCTGGTTTCGAGCCCAAGTTTTCCAGGATTCTTGCACTGAAATAAGCTCGATGATACACAGGCGCTTCACAGTGGTAAGGGTTTTCTGGAACATGTCCCGACGCGGTGTGCACGTGCAGTGTAACTGCAAGAGCTGGCTGCGATGTCACTTGTGACTGCTGGATTCGCTTTCACAGGTCTGTTCRGTAACGTGGGCTTTGCAGAGAAAAAGAAAATACGATCTTCTGACTGCTGTGATGAAATGGTGTAACAGAAGAATATCTGTCCTTCTGCACTATCCTTAACTGTGGCACAGTGTTCAGTGGGCTGTTACTGTTTTTTTTTCTGAATAGTTTCCCTGATAAAGTTTGTTTGAAGGCATAATTAGATAGTAAAATTCATTTTTACAGCTGATTAAAAAAAAAAAAAATCAATTCATCTTTTGTGAAGGCCAAATGAGAAAGACTGCAGTGTTTTCCATAAAATTGAAAATGAAAGATTTTTGGAGTAATGTTTTCATTATATTCAATTGTGCATTCTTTCATGACATGATTACCATTGATATCAACAGGTGTTTGAGAAAGAAACAGGAGAGAGATTTACATTTTTATTGTTAGTTAAAAGATTAGCTTGCAAAAGCCTGCTGCTAATATGTTTGAACCAGATTAACCCTATTGTTCTCAGTGCAAATATTCCCAACTTGCACCTTGTGTTGGGGTTAGAATTGGCTGGTTGCTTGTCGTGTAGTACCATAATATATCTATCATTGCATGCAATACAGAAAAAGTGTTGATACAGAAACATGTGTTTCTATTTATATGTTGTAATCAATGAAATAGTGATGTCTGAGATGAAATAGGCAGCTTAAAATCAAGGCTGGTGGAAGCTAATACAAATCCCTGTAGTGAAATTAGGGATTTAATTTGCTATAGACTGATTTGCACGAGGGAAAATATTATCACCTACCCAGAGTTGGTAAAACACATAATGAATATATGCTTATTGCTGTTAATGGATGTCCCTGAAAGCTGTTCGTCTTGACTTCTGTCAGCCGATGCAGTCTGGCACGTGAGGTTGTTACAGAGAGGGAATTTGTTTGTTGAGCAGCAGATTAATCCCCGAGCACCTTTTTGAGCAGCTGGGCCAAATTCTCGGCAAGTCTCAAGTTGAAGGAGGAGCAGCCTGGGCAGCCTGCAGGGGCAGAGTGTGGCATGGGGAATGGGTCACAGGGTCACTACAGCCACTGACCCTCCTGTAGTGGTAAGGTCTGTGACCCACTGGTTATGGGTGTCGTTTCTGTATAATACTTTGGGATTTCCATTCCCGAATCCCCCCCCGTTGCAGTGTAGCATACTGCAGTCTCTGGTTCCTGGGGGTGTGGATAGGTTTGGGTGCGTGTCTGCTACAACTGCAGTTCTGTCTGCCTCTTCCCCCCCCCCCCCCTTGAAATAACCCCAGCACATGGCATTTCACACAGCTCAGTGGTTCTCAACCCAGAGAGATTCTCTGTGCCCAGCTTTCTGTTTCACAGACTTCACATGCTTGGGATCAACATCACTTGGGACCTGCCCTTTCTTTCTGTCTGAGGCTTGTGGATGGTGCTACCACGTCTCACACGTGATCAGTGATTTTGAAAACCTCAGGTGCCTGCCTCCTGCGCCCTCCCACTGCTGTTTTAGTCATGTTTGTGCTTTCAAGGGAGGAGCAAGGACCGTTTTCTAGGTCTGGTTAAGAGCAAAGAAGCAAGTCTCAGCCCATTGCTGCTAGGCAGGTACAGCCTGCTGGAATCCTCAAGTGTGTCCTTCAGGAAGCATTGGGGTGTAAATGTCATTTATTCCCAGTGTGGAAGGAGCCAGATGCTTATCTTTTTGTGGCCCATACCCGAGGCTTTTGTTCTCACAGAAGTTAATGCTGCTCCTGATAACTGTCGTTCCCCTGCTGTTGTGTGGCTGGTGCATCCCACCAGCCAGGGAGGAGATAGGAGGCACAGGAGGCATAGAGGGCACGGCGGCTTGGCCGCTGTTGATTCAGTAGCGTCAGCTTTCCTGTTGAAACTGGATCCTGAAGCTCAAAATGGGACGGAGGTTCCCAGTGGGCAACTGAGCTTGAAATGCCTCCACTGTAAAAACAGTGAGTGTTCAGCAGGCTCAGGGAGACATGGAGAACTGCTGAGTTGGTTCTTTGGGTGATTTGCAATGATTTTTATGACTCTATAATTGCATTAATTTCTCTGATGGAGAAGTTATGCTTTGGGTTTACTTGGGGTTTCTGTTGTTGTTTGGGACTTTTTGTTTCTATTTTGATGAATCAAATACTTAATTTTTTACTTTTAATTTCAAGTACAGAGTGTTTGTGTACTGTGTGTTTACAGTATTTTCAGCAGAGGATTTATGCTGAGAATAGCTCCATGACTGCATGCAATATATATGGTCCATTCAGAAGGCAGCTTTTTCATATCAATAACCATCATATGTGCCTTGAAAACTGTGTCAGTAAATTTCTGTGCTTGTGGTAGGCCAGTAGAAAGTCTGTGCTTACTCTATAGGGCTAAATCCTGCTTGTCTATCTCTGTAACCTCACAGACCACTCATGGAGCTTAGTTTGATCAGGAGTTGAAGCAGCCCCTTATTTTCGAAGTCATCACAAATGCTGAAAAATTCACAGACCTTTTAATTAAATATTTCTGATTATCTTTGACCATTTGCAGATCACATGATAGAAAAAGCTATTGAAATTGTGTGCAATAATAGATAAAGGTCTCGCCATCAGCCTGTATTGCAGATCTGTCTAGCGGCCTCCTTGTTTTTCCAGTACATGGAACATACTGGTGATACCACTGGGGGAAACTGTACTGCATGCAGTAGTGTGTTCAGCATGCAGGGTACAGAAAGGAGAGTGTATTTCTTGGGTAAATGTACCCAAATGTCATCACCTGGTGTACAGGATGGTGATATACTTGCTATTCATTAATTATGGTCTCCAAATACATTGTCATCTGAAATTTTATTAGTCTAATTTTCTGTGTTTTGATGAGTCTGATTTCTAATGCAGTGTGACTTCCAAGTCCTGGCCTTCACAAATGAACAAATAAATTACTGGTTCCCAGAACCTGGCTATGAGACTTAGCCATTTCTCTGGTATCTCTGCCAAAAGCGGCTTTCTGAATGTTATTTGCTTTATGGAGTCCATGGTTAGGATCAGCAACTCCTTTACCCTTGAATTAACAGCTCAGGGACTAAATACAGAGGAAGTAGGTTGGGGTAGAGGAAACATGTTTGGCTAATTTGTTTGTTTGTTTTTTGAATAAAGCCTCTCTACACTTGCCCAGGTTAGAAAATGCAAGGTTTTCTTTCAGAACTTGAGCCAGTATATGCGTTCTTCCTCCCTTCCCCGATTGCAGCCTGGGAACAATTTCAGCGTGGTTTGTCTTCAGAGAGGATTTTCTTTTTTAAAATGGTTGGCTGCTGCAAATCCCACAGTCTCCCTCAACTCGCTTCTTTTTACAGTAGGGTTTTTGGCTTCAGAGGAAGTTTGTTATATACCTGATACTGCACACATTGGGATAACTTATATGGATAGCATTTAATTCCTTTAAAAAACCCAAATGCACACACAAACAAAATAACCAGCAAAGATGTTTTAGATGACAGCTACGTYTCAATTCCCAGATCTGCATCTTAATCCCTCATTTCACTAAGCTAGCTGAACTGCTTCACCTCACCCTCTTACTGCAAAGAAACTGTTTGACCTGTATAGTTTGTGATGCAAATGACACAAACCTCCCAATTTCTTTTCTTACCCTGTATATTGGATAGGATTAGCAGTTTATCCCAAGCATAGTCTACCAGCGTAACTCTTCTCTAATGGAATTGCATATTGCTAGCTCAGCACTGGAATCAGTCTCCCCCCTTTACCTTCCAGTGTGGTTGCTGCACTTCCATGCACACACCAGAAGCCTCCTTTCATCCTTGAGAAGTACCTTCAACCATTCCWTCCTTCCTCATCCTTGTCCAAGGAATAATTATATTTTCAAGGCTAACAGTACCTTTAAAAATAATTTAAGGCTGGAATGTCAAGTGACCTAGGATGGCATCCAGGCAGCTGACTTTGAGGACCCACCCACCTCCTTTCATAAAGTAACTGTTTGGAATTTACTCTTGTGAATTTACTATTGGGTGGGTTGGTTGTATGCAGGCAAGATTTTCCTCTGTGTAGTGAGGGTACTTCTCGCCATGTTAAGTGTCCTTCCAGCTAATCAGATACCTATGCTGGGAATGAGATAAGATGTAATTTTGTTTTGACTGCTTCCAAGGTCAGAGCTGTTGTTTGCATGGCTTCGAGCAGATTTGGTAGGCTGCTGATATCCTTGTCTGTCTTCTTTTGATCGTAAGCCTCCTTCGCCCCTTGCAGGGAGGGGAGACAGAGAGGTGGACTGCAAAGAAAAATGTGTTTTACAAGAAACTACAGGTGAATTCTATGGATATCAAAGCAAAAAGCTGTAGAGTTGGCTGGAAGGTTGCTTATGACCTGAGCTACAGGCAGCATATGGTATTAGCGCATTTTGAGCAGCGTTTCCCTGTTCCCACTTGTAAAATAGTCAGGGTCTCTGGGAGAACCACACAACTAGATTTGACAAGAGCAAGGGCCAAGGTGAGCTGGTCTGCAAGGTATGCAAAGCTTCTAGTGGTGTTCTGGGGTTTTGGTAAGCCATGCTGTGATGGTGATGGGAAGTGGTTGGAGCAGTCCATCTTCTGGACAGAGAAGTCCAGTTAGGGACCACTCCTGGCAAGTGACAACAAGGAGTCTGTTCTGTTGCTGAAGCTAACACAGGTGACACGTATCTCTGGCCTCTACAATAGTGTGGGTAGCAGTAAAAGTGTTCTCTTGGTTCATACTAGTACTAGTTACCGAAGTACTATATTAACTGAGGTGGGTGAGTACAGGCTGCTCTAGGATGGCTCTGAAGTGCAGTGCTCTGCAGAAATGTTGTGCAATAACTTCCTTTTCGGTGCCTTTAGAGAGCCCACCTGCATGAAAGTTAGCTGAGAATTACCATCTGCTGAAGGTGTGAGCCTGGCACCTTCCTACAGCAGTCTCTGAGGGAAGTCTAGCAGTCACCAGCCTCTGACACAACAGGCTTGGTGCCCGGCTGTGGTTTTTCCACAGTTGTGTGCTTAAATACTAATAGAGAAATTCTAGTGGTTCTGTTGCCATCTCTGAGAGAGAATGGACGTGCTGTCTGGGAGGTTTAGTTTTGTTTGGTATGTCCCAGAGAAATTTAGTTTGTTTTGCAAACAAACTCTTGTTCGTAGGTCTTACTGAGGCAGTTTGCAGCTGCTTCAATAGGCTTGAAGCCTTATTTCAAAGCTTAGCAAAAGAAAATAAATGGACGCGTTTGTCAAACATGTCAGTGTTGCAGCTGTCTCACACCAGCAGACAAGTGAAATGGAAGATTTCATGCAGTATACATACAAGCCTGGCCTTTTGGTACCTGTGGCCCATGCAAGATGGGTTAGGAGGGGTGRTGGGGTAATGAAGCAGTGGGACCTGGATTGGAGTTGACACTGTTTGTCCAAAATGTAGAGGAAAGAGCAGCTGGAATAAGGTGTCTTAGATGATTATTATACTCACTGTTTGCTTTCCATCTGCACCTTGTTAGAATATAACCATTTTCTATTGCACTATTTACCAAATTCATCCAACACCTCATTACTTCAGGAGGGGATTACTGTAATGAGCTCTGCATGGCACTGCATCTTAAGACCACTCATAAACTGAAACTGGAGCAAGAGGCCATGATTTGCTTATTAAGTGGAGCTGGATGAGGCTAACTTGACCATAGTACTTCGGGATGTGCAGTGGTAGTGTGCTGGTATGTAGGTGATAGCATTATACCTTTTACAGTTAGGGTGGCAGTTAACTGATAAGCAGATCTCTTCCTGTGCTGGTCTGTTTTATGGAGCTGTAAGGGAGGTCTTCTGTGCTGCTGTGAGGAAGGGATTGCCAGGAGGAGATGCTCTTCTCCAGTTGCAGTACGGTGCCTCTCTCCTGATGCAGCACGACTGGGCTGTGTGGATCTGTTGGTCTTTGTGCGAGATGTGTTTTTTCATCATGTGATGGGAGGATCAGTGAAGCTATTCCACATGTGCTGCAATTGGTTGTTAGATTTCAATTTGCTTGTTTTAGCCTGGGAAAAGTAATACAACAGCAAAGTTAAATGAAGTGAATATTGCAAATGGTTGGGTTTATGGGGTACCTCCGTTAAAGCAAGTAATGGAGCAAAGCCAGTTGTTCAGTGTTGGTTGGCTGTTCACATGAGCATATATATGTATGTGGAGTGTTGATCCAGAGTCATCCTTAGGGCCAGGTTTGTTGGATGGAGAATCCTGGGTGCTCTAGGTGTCTGGAGCCTGAACAGAAAGAGCCCAGGCACCGCTGTCACCCTCCCCTCCCTTGACTTTTCCATGGCATGTGTGTCCTTGTCCATTAACTCCTCCTTGGAGCTGAAACTTGCACCCATTATCCCGTCCCCAGAGGTCACTCCTGAGATCCTATCTTGGCACAAACACAGCTTTTTGTGGGCTCTCTCCACAGGTGATAGCCTTGTGATTTATGGGTTACTTCTTCAGACCCATGAGGTCAGGAGCGTTAATCACGTTTTGTTGGTTTTTTGGTTTTKTTTGTTTGTTTGKTTTTTWWWAAAAAAAAAGGTGGCTAGACCTTGTGTGGAGTTACTAAGCACACAATTGTGTTTACTTAGGGATAAAGCACAAGAGATTAGAAATTATCTGAAATCAGTAGCATTCCTAAATGTATTGGGTTTTGTTTGGTCTGTCCTTCACGTATAAACTCTCTGCGCATCAGAGTCTGGGATGGCAGGTAGGCAGGCTGCTCAGGGTGAACCTTCTCTGCCTCTGGCAGAGGTGAGGGCTGCTCATTGCTGTCTGAGACTGTGTGCCCTGCAGTCACCACTTTCCCTCTCACCTGAAGTTTGTTCCTACATCTCTCTCTGACAACTCCTGAAACCTTCCTTTGTCACTCGTCTTTGTCATATGGATGTAGCTTTTCCTTCCTCTTTATTTTTACATGTTCCCCCTTCACATGGGTGGGAAATACTTTCTTCTTGCTTGAGCAAACATGTAGTCCAAGGAAATTCCCAAAGAAGCAGCAGCTGCTGAATGTAATGACTCATGTAATGAATGTAATGGCTCATGATCATTTCTGGTCCGGCATGGATGGATCCCAGTCCTGGCAATCTCGGGTGGATACACAAATGGAGGCATTTGATGAGAAAACAGCTTTCAGACTAGCTATTCATATTCCCAGACAGATTACAGAAAGTCCACCAATGGATTTAACAGATCATCACTGTGAGTGTATATGGTGTGGACCTACTCCTGAGAAGTAAAACAAGGCAGGATGATGGATAAAAGAAAAACGGGAATGAAGGATCAGGACTATATTGCTTGGGACACTGAAGCACACAGAAAAAGTAGGGAGAAAATAAAGAGTTAAATGGGAGGTGAAATGAGAGTTTGATTATGTTTATCTGCCACTAGATTAACATTGTTTGATAAGCCCTAGCTGTTTTCTTAGCTTCTTACTGAAGTAAGTGTTAATTGGTCAGTCTTTTTTTCAAACTATTTGCAAACTGAACTGTAGCAAGTTAGTTGGCATTTCATGAATATTTTGTCTTCGACTCTATCACGGTGTATGTAAATGCTGAATTAAAACAAGTTTGAGCACCTATGCTTTATTTTCTCATCATCTAGCATTCCTTGGCGGAGGCTTAGGACTCTCTTTGTGCTGTAAACTGAGTCAGCCCTTTGCTTGCAGCAGAGGATTGCAAACAAGGACAGAGCCATGTGCTAGCTAACATGAAAGCCGAGACCGCCGAACTGTGCTGGAGTAGAGACTTCATAGTTCCAGGGGATAGCCCCAAGCTTACAGTTCTTCTGAGCTGTGTGTCAGGATGCCTTGTAGCCGTATCACCGAGGAACCTTCTCATGCCTGGTCACTTGATGTCTATGGAAAATAAATGGGGGGRAAAAAAATTGCCCTTGAGAATGCATCTTCTCCAACAGGTTGTTCAGATTCAAAGAAATAATTATTTCATGTTGTAGCTAAAAACCTCTCCTAAACATGGCAATATTGTCCCCCATTTTAGCTAAGAGTTCGATTTTTTTGATGAGGACTTAGGCTTCAAGAAAAACCATGCGGTAGGAGACTTTTCCTTACTTCTGGGAACCTTTGCTTTGGAAGCCTCAAGTTCTGATGCCTAGATGGGTCTGTTGGGATTTCACCCCACAAACAGGGTTCCATTCCTATCCACCCATTCATGTGTAAATAAACACTGCACACTGGAGCAGAGCTATTGGACATCATACCTGAGTCTTGCTGAGAAGCAGTTACTGAAAGAATTAACCTTTCAGTGGCCCAGCCTCTGTGGCGACAAATCTGTCTCCCAGACATAGGAGTGTGGTGTATATTTTAGTACAGTCATGGAAGTTGCCCTAGAACATTGAGAGCAGAGATCTGTGAGCATAGTTACATGGCTAAGCAAAATCTATTTTAGGGAGAAAAGCTATTAAACTGCAGAAAACTTATTAGCAGTCCTGAATGGTGGACTTTGCTATTTGTTTTTTAAATTGCAATCTTGGTGCATTTGAGTTCATCAGAGTTATTTAAGGCATTCTTGTGAGAATTATGCCTACATGGTAAGAATGCATAGTGATAATTTAGTTTAATATAGTAATTCATTACCTCTAGATTTGTTTACCTCTCTAATTGTATCATTATATTTCCACCATCCTTTTGAATTAACCTATATTCTCCCCTCAGGTCCTGCTGCCTTTTTCATTTTCTCTTCCAYGGGATGTTGTCTCATTTATAATTATTTTATCAGCATTTAAACGGAGTGTTTCATTTCAAAATAACGAGCAGAGTAAGGCACAAGGTAGTTGTCCCCATTTTGCTAACAGAGTATCTGAAGCTCAGGAAAATGGCACGACTTCTCTGAGATTCCTGGGTAAGTCAGTAGCAAAGAGCTATGTGACTGTGGAAAACAAGAGGTTGTTCTCTCTCCTCTCCTGTCCCGACTATTGGAAAACTTATGTGGTGATTCAGGCATACAAAGCATAACTACTACAGTAACTGGCTAGTGGAGAAAGGGACCAGCCCAGTCACTGGGGTACAGGGCTGGATCTGTGGGCCTTTGGGACTGTGTTAATCCATTTGTTGATCTGTCAGCATACTGTCAGCTGGAACAGAAGTTATTTCTGTAGTAGTCCAGCCCCCTAAGAAGGAAGGCTTGCAGGTTACTGCTGCCAGATGCCTTTCAAGGCATTGATAGTTAATCCTTCATTAGAGGAGRAATCATCAAGTTCTTTTGTGTAAATTAAGTTTATTTACTTCGCATATACCAGTTATAGAACAGATGAATCTGAATATCAAACAGGCCATTTCCCCTCTCAGAAGTCTCTATCCAAGGGCTAAAACCTAATTGTCTGGGAGTGATTCTGCATGAAAAGTGAGTCTAGTCAGAGAGTAAAGAGAGAGAAATTGCGGCAGAAAACAAACTCCCCTGCCACAGCTGACGCAGGCAGAAACTCCATCCTACAACAGGACAGCGCAGCATTTCTCACAGGCTGACTAGCACATATACATGAAGGACTTTTTCTTAAGTGTTGTCCCTGAAGTGTCACATAGGTTTACCCAGGTGAGATTTGACTTGTCTCACTCAGGTGTGGCTAGCAGCCTGGCCACAGCCAGCACAGATCTCAGTACAGCCTGGTTCTTGTATTATGTACCCTGTTTCCCAGGTGGGGATTTTTAGCCTGGTTTGAGTTGCTTCCTCCCATTGCCAGGTCACTTCTTTCTCTGTGGGTACTGTAGCAGCTCCGGGTGGATAAGCTGTGGAGTAATGTGGCTTCTTGTCTTTTTAGCAGGGTGTCCTTTGGTCATTCAGCTCACTTCTCATGCCATTCATTTTGAACAAGTCTTTTCTGCTCAAAAAAACCCCAGCTTCTGGGCAGTCAAGCATTATTCTCTCCACTTCAGTGCTGTGTAGTCACAGAGTAATTTGTAATGCTGGGCATCAGCTGACATTGCATTTAATATATAAGGAACACAGTGAGATTAACTGGATATTGACCATCTGTCCACGGCAAGAAGATCTCTTAAATTAAGAGATCAATTTAAATTAAGTTGTAGTAAGTTTTAGCCTCTTTCCCTGTTTAATTAGCCATAATCAACTTGGGTTTTTCTTTTCTTTGTCAGATTTTATTATGGAATAAAGAGTTCCTGTGTAGTTCTTCTGGGAATATTTGTGCTTACAACTTCATAATGTGTGATGGAAACTGTATTCCTGTTCACATTGTTATCACTAAATGTTTCTACAGTAGAATACTCACAGAAAGAAACATAGAGAACACAGTTCCAGGGAATTTGCTTAAAAACCTGAACATTCAAAGTGACTTTGTATCCAATTTATTTTCTTGACAGTTTGGGAAGTGACAGGGGAAGTGTGCTTGCAAAGGAAGCACAGCCCTAGAGATTAGATCATGCTGCTTTTTCCAGAGCTATACAATAGATTTTTTTTCTGTAAAGCTTTGAACAAATTATTTACCTTTTAGGTGCTTTTATTATTTTATTCATAATTTAAAGATGCTATATCTCTGACCATACAGATGTTTTGAAGATGAATTCTTTGAAAGGAAGTGAAAATTGTGCTGCAAGTGCAACACATGGTTGGGTCTCATCTAAACATCGTCTTTCAAGTATTTTCATTTGCTCTCTTTCATTTTGAAAACCTAAGCAGACACTGGTATGTAGGAAAGCACTTCTGCATCTCTCGGCACTGGCTGAGCAGCCCTTCAGAGAAGGGTTCGATGAGACTGGTTGCACTCAATCTCCATGTAGGAGCATTCCCACAGACTGCTCTAAGGCCGCTGTACCACCTGCCGTTGTTGGCTTTGGGCTAGGTAGCAAACTTACAACTTAGCTCTGTGTGAGTGCATAAAACAATGCTAAACTGAATGTTTCATTTTGGAGAGAAAACTGCAAGGGAGGAAATTATTTCAAACTGGGGGCTAGTTCTGTTGTGTCTGATAGATTGACCACAGCATCTAGTAAAGTCTGAGGCTGTTCCGTGGCACATGGGAGAAGCGACTCGGCTTTCATTATGATAGGAAGCTTCTCTTTGTCTGGCAGCTGCTGGCTATACCTTAAAATACTTGGGGAAATAATTTTGAAGTGCTGTGTCAGGCTTACGTGGGATTTCTGCTTAGCTCTTGGGAGCGCAGCTGTGCCCTTACATTGGGTGTGTCACTTAAAAACACCCTGCTCTTGAGGCAGCCTCCCTCTCTCCCCATGGTGAGTGCCTCGGCACACTTCAGAAGGGCTCAGTGGTTCAGCAGAGTTTGTGTCCCTATCAGAAAACTTAATTTTTAGAAATTACATGGGAAACCTTACAAGAGCTGGCTCTTTCACAAGCTTTCTGATACTTGCCAGTTAAAGCTGTGCCACTGATACTGAGAGAGTCTTTCTAAGATACCAGAGTCACCTTTCCAAAAAATCACTCAGGTTTTGGCAACTTCCATGCACAGCATGATATCGGATCCTGCAGTTCCCACTATATTTGGAATAGGAGGTCTTGGTGATGAATTTAGTCATCTTACTGGCAAATATTTATCTCTTACTGACTTCTCTCTTATCATATAATTTTTATTCCTGTTCTTATAAAAATATCTTCTGCCATATATGCTGCATGGTTTAGGGACAGTTGCTTGCTGTGTCTGTCTTCAGCACACATAACAAAAAAATATTCCATACCCTCCATATGGAAATAACGTCTTTAGTGAATAGTAACCTGTCAGTGAATATGTAACCCTTTTATTGAATTTATAAACTTAGTCTAAGCATAAGACAGAATTCTAAAGAATCCATCAAAGGAAAGTAACTTACTATTCAATAATTTTGTAGCTTTCAACATAGCTAGAGAATCTTGTTAAACTTCAGTGAAAACTTTTTGGCTAACTTCCAACTAACATTTGCACGCTCTTCTATTATTCTGTGAGGACATCAGAAAGTTGTACCAACTTCTATATAGAGGCCTCAGTTTACAGTGCATGTGGTGGTTATGAACAGTAAATTTTTCAAAGGAACTGATGGCAGTTAAATTCCTGTCTCCTGTTTTGTCAGCCGCAGATATTTGCATGTCATCGCTAGGTCCTTATCCCAAGCTTGTAACTTTTTCCTGGTTCAGGCTTTGTGCTTCTTGTGAGGGTCAGTGATTATCTGAAGGATAGATGCTGTCTCTTCAATATTAGCCAGTGTCTGCTGAGTGCGTGGCTTTCTTGGTTAATACGTTGCTGGTGTCCAGGCTGTCATTGATGGATTTTTGTCACCTTTCCCATTGTCAGAGTTTGAATCCTTCCGCCGATGTACAGAAATTTGCCAAAAATTATGTGCCAAAATCAGAAATGCCTACTGGTTACTTCTCGTGTTTGTCATGCACTGTCATGACTTTATTATATGAAGTTTTTCTTCCTTTCCTAGTAGGAAAAGCAAGTGTCTTGAACAACTTTTTCTGCTTAATTACAGATTATTTACTTCGTACATTTACTGATATTTCTTAATAAGTAAATGGTTTGTAGATACTTCAGGGATATGTTTTCAATCACCAGCCATTTAAGAAATGCTAATACTTATTTGAGTCCTCACAATCATAAACCTGTGCATGTCTGAAGTTGGTATGCGGTCCAAAACAGCCCAGGGAACAAGGTGCTAACATTTGCATGTAGAAATGGACCCTTAAAGCATGCGTGTGCACACACAGACGCACAGGCACATCCATGAACTCGCAAAGAAAGCCAATGCGAGTGTGCCTGCATGAACGGCTCAGAAGAGAAGTGATATCTCCACAGCGTGATTCATCTCATCCTAGAAGAAGCTCCAAAGATAGCTCAGATTAATCACCCTCTGGCAGTTCTTCTTCCTTGCCATAAAAAGAGCGTATGGTGACTAGTTCAGATTTAACTATCCGACTGCTTTCTTAAAGTGTATCGTAGGAACATGTCTGTGAGTTGTTCTCAGATGGAGTGAGGAACCGGGGGCAAAACCACTGGTATGAGGAGTTGAAGCTCCATTGGTTTGCAGTGGCCCTGAAACCACTTAAGCCTATGACTAGCCGAGCCTCAAATCTTTGATAGGCTCTCTCTGACTAGCCCAGTGATGTACTTGTGAGTGAGAAGATATAAGAAACAATAAACAATTTTCCTTTGAGCTACACAGCTACTGTTGGAGTTACGCATAATATTATACCCCCTTGCCACATCTGCCTGATGGAGGGCATTGATGTCTGCTGTTTCCTCGTTCATACAGATGGCATCAGTCCTCAAGTGTTGTTGAATTTCTTGGGACTGAAGAATTCCTGTTACGTCTCCTAAGAAGGAGTGGACCCATGATGAGCATTTCCCATGTTGTGCATGCTGCTGCCAAACAGTTTTTGAGTTTGTTATGCGTGTCAGGGTTTCTGTGGATTTCTTCTATGTGGGAAGTTGACCGAGTGTAAGCGTAGAGGGAAGGAGGGGCCATCTTCACCTGTCAGACAGGTCTGTGGCTGGCAGGAGTCTTACCTCATCGGTGGACCTCTTCCAGTGTTTCAAAGAAATGGCAAGTAGACACAAGACAATCTTTTCTTTGTACAAGATCTATCTGTGAAAGTCTATGTATATTGTCCATTTTACATTTTTTCTGTACTGTGAACCAAATTAGCATTTCATCCCATATAATGTCCTTTAAAAAGCAGTACTTCAAAATATACTGTGTTTCTTCTTGCAAGTACTTTCTGTTAGCGTACACTGCCAGAAATGAGACCCAAGTGATCTTCGTCTGAAAAAGACATCCTGTGGTATATAGGCTCCAGCTGTCAAGGCAAAAATGTAGACCTACCCAAATTGGAAGTAAATGCACTCTGGGATCATTCTGTGCTCATGAACGAGAAGGGGAAATGTGGATCATATTATCAATATGTGTCTGTCTGTGGCATATATATATAACGAAACAAAGATGAAATGAGGTTTCTGCTCGTTTCTCAAGATCTTAGCTTGATCTGCTTTATTGCAAGGTGTGGAGATTTACAGAACACTAAGCACTGTTTGTGCTCTGCAGAAAACTGGTGTTTGGTGGCTCTTTCTTGAGGAAAGCTGCACTTGAATTAGGAATTTCAGAGACATTTAAAGGACTGGAGAGTTGAGCTGATAATTCATTAAGTGGCACGCTTCTGTCTGAGTTAATATTGAGCTGATATCCCAAAATGGTGCTAAGAGGCACAATGTTCCTGGAGATAGTTGATTTCAGATGAGCTGTGTAACAAATGTCCTGAATTGAWGACTAAAATCTTCTGCTACTTTAGATAAGCAAGATTGTCTTATGCTGAGACTTAACTCTGTATTAGGTAATTGTCTTCTGCATATGTCAATTAGCCCACGTTTTATTGGATAACTTATTCCTGATTTATTTTCGAAACTGCTAAAACATGACTTTGCATTATTAAACAAGTGATGTTACGATGAAATGATGTGTATGCATAATATATAGTTGCTTAGTTAGAATATTTGCATTCTTTCGGTTTTGTATCTATGCCACAAAGAGCTATTATTTTTATCTGTGATCAAATTTGAAGTCAGATATGAGCTGAAATAACTGGTTGCTCTCTGAAGAAATGAAGTATTTCTATGTTTGGGTGTAATTCAGTGCAAACTGGAAAGCACCATGTCCAGAAGTTGGGGGAGTATGGTTAGTTCCTGCTGGAGAAGGGAAACTGCTTTTCTTGGAAGCTGTTGGAAACACAATATCTTTTCTGTCTGTTTACAAAATAATTGTCTGTAAAATCAGAAGAAATACAACATTTTCTGTTTTGCAGATCAGTTTTGTTACCTGAGAATTAATAAACAATAGCATTTTCTGCTTGTCTGTATGCAGCAATGGCCACAGGCCACTGTATGAGACAGAATTTCAAAGACTGGCTCAAGTTATGGCTTAGCCACAATTCACTGTCCCGGGATACTGGATGGTTACCTCCTCATCAAAGCTCTTCTTTTTGGCTGGCTTCTTTCTAAAGAAATATCACAAGAATTTAGCTGTTCAACTTTGGTTTTGTACTGAGTTAATTCCCCTCGTGTTGTGCACACAAGAGCATGTTTAGACTGATAAAAGAGCATCTCGATTTGTACCTGTTGAAGGCTGGGGATATTCCATATTCACGAGGAACAGAGCTTAATGAGTAGATGCTAAGAACTGAAGTGAGCACTTTGAATATTGTTCTTGTTAGACTCTGAGGACAACCTAGGTCTGGCATCTTGGCATGCTGGCTTTGCAGCCTAAAGTTCACATGCCAATGTGTATAGGTAAGTCCTCCCAGTCCCTGGGTGAATTTATGCTTGAGGACTTCCATTCAGATATTGATCCTTCCTTACTTAAAATCATCAGAAGTTTTAATTTCCTGCTAGGTCAAATGCCATACAAATATGTGCAGTGGAACTGACCTTTCAAAATAATCCATTTCAAGTTGAGTCTTTGCACTTCAGTGCAATTCATGATGTGGGGCTGAAAAGCAAAGAAAGCATTTAGTAGCACAGGGCAGCCATCTCTCCAGCAGCAACAGCTCCAGGATCTTGCTTTTTGCCAAAACAGAGTCCTCTCAGTCAACTTCTGCTAAAGATCTGTCTACATTGTTGACTATGTCTAGACCAGCAAATGCATGGGGCTTTCTCCCCTCTCTCCTTAGAAGTAGAGATGGATATATGTTTGCAGAGACTTTCTCTAAAATAAACTTAGAGATCAGCCAAATTTCAAGTAACATGATGGTCATTTTGGGTGTCCAACTTGAGACACTTCAAAGAAGGTTCTTATTGTCAAATGACAGGAGCGCAGTAATTTATCTTCAAGGTTTGTCACGTAGGACAGAGAAAATAAGTTTGCTATAATAATTTGTATTTATGCTTTTGTCTTAGAATAAATCAGTTACAACAGGTAACGGCAAAGTCATCCACTAAGTCTTGCACCACCACTAATGTTTGATGTTATGTGACCCTCACACTCCTTCCCAACTACATAAATATATTGATTCCCTCTTGGCAGGTCATATGACAAGCCATATTTTTCCACAGATTTTAACTGTTATTGGGAGGAGGAAGTAAAATAGTAATTTCAGGAGGTAAGAACTGTTAAATTTGAGAAATTGTCTGTAGACACTGCAGCAATATTCCAACAATCAGATGGCAACCAGCGGGCAGATGAAGCAGTTAAATGTGGAGCCATTCCTGTAGTTCTGCCCTCCCTCATTTCTAATGAATACACATAACAGTGTTTGAAAAAGGTTTCAATTGCATAGTGAAGCCTTCCTATTAAAGACAATAGGTCTTCAGTTCATGGACATCTTTCCTCCTTCATGATACAGATATGTTTTAGATAAGCTGTGCCATTAAAAATGTAGGTTGAGTATTGTCAGAAATACAACAATGTTCAGTGTAGTTTCCATGGAGCAGGTCTCTTCTAATGAGAAGATTCAGCATATATTCTGTAACAGTCACTTCAGAAGTAATGCTGAAGCTCCTGTAAATACAGAGTATTTGTCTCTGATAATCATACAGTGTGGGTTGTTCTTTTTGACATGAGTTTTTGCATTATCATTAAGAACTTGATTCTCCAGACTACCTTAATTTTGTGGTAAAAGAAGAAGGTGGCAGTGACTTGAACTTAGGCTACGTACTCCTTTTTTCATCCTAGTTGAACTTAAGAGGGTGCTGTAAATTCTTTGGTAAAGTTTTACACAGTCAGGAAGAGCAGGAGCAATACCAGGCATGTGCAGAAAAGAGTTTTTAAGAATTATAAACAAACAAACAAAACAACAGAAAAACCAAACACACACACACCCCCCCCAGCTCTTGTCTGCAAGTTCCCTGTTATACCTGTATCTTCAGAAGTAAGTCCCCAGCTGATACACAGAAATTCATTGCCTCTGCTTCCTCTCCACCAACACATCTGTAAGAACATATGCTTGGCTGCTTAGCAAGCGGTATGTGCAGCTCAAAAACGTTACAAGTTTCAAGTAGCTGTGTCTCTTCCTGTTCTTTAAATTGGTCATGTGAGATACAGCAGCTGCTAAGCCCTCAACACAGATTCTCACTTGCTATGAAGAAAGGTTGCTCAATGACTCCCAGAGCCAATGAGACATTAAAATCTCATTAAAATACAACTGCATCCCAGAGGTTAGCTCCTTCATTTTGCTTTGCAAATTTTAACCTGTGTTCTGACCAAGCTTTTTGCAGTTAGGTTTTTCCACTGGCCCAGTTGGAATGGACATAAAACGTTTTAGCACTCAAACTGGTCTAACAGTTTGAGGGCAGTTTGAAGGGCACATTGTCCCATATCACCTCAATGCAGGAACCTGAATCATCCTTGAAAGACACCTACGCGTGGTTTTCATGAGACTCAGGATGCGCAGGGTTCATGAGCACAGGCGGTAGCCAGCAGAAGAGTTCTTATGTTACATTAAAGTTGGGCATGATTATAAGATTCAACAGTTATGATAGAGTTTCTTGACTCACTTGAGGATAGATGGATTCTGTAGTTGCCAGTGCCAGTGCCTTGTCCTTAAACAAGGAGTTTCATTAGGAAAAAAAAAGGAGAATAAGGTTGTTCATCTTGGTCTCTGATATTCTCGTATCCTCTACAACTTGCAGAGATGATTTCTGCATAGGATTAAAAAGTCTGAATACAAATGCTGTAAAATGAAAGTTGATGAAAGAAATGCAGGTGGGTTTTTCCAGAGAAATGGATTAAATATGTCACTTAATGTGCAGTTCATTTGCAGCATAGGGGAAAATTTAAGAACACAAAGTGTAGTGGAAGAGTCATTAATTCTATTGTAATTATTGGCATTTTGCTTGTGAAGAAATACTAATTGGAGTCCTGATCAGGCACTATAAATTACATAGTTTTTATCATACATCTGAACAGAGAAGAGCATGCCTACTTCATTGCACACAGGGATGGCACTTACTTCTACATCAGGCTACACTTGGAAGACTTATGCAAAACATAACATAACATTTATGCGTACATTTCTGAGTTGCAAACAATTTCTATGGAATATCAGTTGTACGAAGATCAGCTCTCCTACCTTAAAGGCTGGTACAACTACGAGGCTTTGGGTGATACAGGGATGTGTGGGAGAAGAGGGCCGCGTTGTTCAGTGCACGTATGCAGAAATGTGGTGATGGACAGTAGTAGCTAGAAGAGAATTCCAGACCATATAGCAGCGAGAACTATTTGAAAGACAAGCTAAAAAAATTAAGAAAATAAAGTGAAAACAGGGTGCAGTAGAAAGAAAACAAAGGACTCCTCAGGCAACATTTTCAGAAATTAATGTCTGAATATCAGCTCCTAAATCTTTTGGTAAGTATATGGCTTGATTTTTTTGTGAGGTGATGAGTAGCCAGGAGTTCCTATTTGAATACCATATGGAGGTGCATTTAGTGTATTCATCTGAAACATTAGAAGGCTAAAATTCTACTATTTAGCATTTTCCTGAGAAATTAAAAATTTAGGAAACAAATGTGAAGCATCCAAGCAGGAGGATGTTTGCAAAGAAAACCCGGTGGGTTCTGTTCTAATGCCAGTCTGCCTTTCACCATCTTTCAGCTCCCAAGCTGAGAGCAAGGGTTTCAGAAACTGTGGCTAAGAGAAATGCACAAGGGAGTAGGGAACTGTTTCACTTCGAAATTGGCCCCCAGATTTTTTTTTCTTGGAATGTGAATATTCTTTTTGGTTGGCCGTGACATTCTCAGCTCAGAAAAATCAGATTAATCCTAATTTTTGATGTTCCTCCTGGGAGAAAATTCTCATTTAAACAGTTGGTATGAATTTAATCCCTTCGCATTCCATTCTCAAGAATGCTGGAACTACTGTTTGCAAGAAATCCAAGATGCTTTTAAAAGGACAAGCAAATAGTTCATTCGGAGTTCAGCCTGGGTACATTCAGGTAAGAGAAAGGTGTTGGGTTAGACAGGAAGAGACTACAAAGAAAAAACACCATGCACGACTTCCTCCTCCCCCCCCGCAGCTGAATGCAAAATGTCTGTGCATTCACATGTAATTGATGGACGATAAAAAGCAGGAGAGCTGTTGAGCCTGGTATTTCAGGAAACAATATTCAGGAAACAATCACCCTTAAATTCAGTCACTGCCTCTTCATGCTTTTCSGAGGGTGTGGTGTGATGCTGCACGAGCAAGCCCAGGCTGTTCCCTTTCTTTTCCTCTGTGGAGTGGATCCCTGCAGGAATCGGTCTCTCCGTATTTTAATTGTTTTTTTTTCCGGTTGCTGGCAAGAGTTCTTAAAATACCTCGCCTCGCTTGTATCACAGCAGCGCTGTCTCGGCGCACAAAGCTGCGCCCAGCATGGGGCTGAGTGGTCACAGGCTGTCCTGATCAGGAAGCACAGCAGCTGTCTGTATTTACTGGTTACTGAAGGAGGCAGGAAGGAGCACTTGGGAACCTGTAAGTCATTGCTAGTGCCAAAGGGGGCAGGAGGAGAAATCTGACCTGTTCAAAGTGGAAGATTCATCATGGTATTGTGCTGTTTCACTGTTTCCACTCCAAATGGATGTTATGGATAGATTTCTTCAATAAATAAGAATTCATTTCTGATGCTGCCAAGAAAATAAAACTGATTAGGGATTGGTTAGGGCTGCAGGAATAAAAATATGTGATGTTACATTGTAGTTTTGAGAAACAGTACAGATCCAATTACTTTTGGCTGTTACCAGAGGCTGGAAGAAACAGGATACACACATCAGTTGTGTAAACAGCAGCTTTTCATCTTGAATATGCCAGAGTCAAGTTCTTTGGTCAGGTAGACTGGGTTCTGCTACTTCCAGGTCCTGTGACACCTGAAAGTAACAAGGGGAAAAGATGACAAAAAAAAAAAAAAAAAAAAGCAGAGTTCATATTCCAGCCCCTGGAGTCGGCTATTCACAAGCAGGCCGTAACACAACAGGATTAGGCATTTCTCATACTTGGACTGCAAATGCAGGAAAGGAAATTTGAGAAGGCATAATCTGGAGCTACAACAATACAAGTACAATACATTATGATTTGCATGCCCACAGGAAAGGAATAAGCATACATTCACATCTGTAATGGACTTCATGCGGAGCACCATTTTCAAGTTGACGTACTTAATGCCGGTATCTATGGTATGAATAGATGTCTGATTTTTGGAGATGGTGATCTACTCATGCTTCATTATAATCATAACAATATGTCATGGTTTAACCCTGGCAGCACCTAAACACCACGCAGCTGCTCGCTCACCCCCCCACTCCGGTGGGATGGGGGAGAGAATCGGGAGGGCACGAGTAGGAAAACTCGCGGGTTGAGATAACAACAGTTTAATAATTGAAATAAAACAAAGTAGAACAGTAATATTAATAGTGATAACAACAACAATATACCAAAATATTAATAGTGATAACAACAACAATATACCAAGCAGGCAATGCACAATGCAATTGCTCACCACCCGCCGAACTGACGCGTGCCCGATACGAGAGCCCGTCCCCAGGACCC
>JAYKAV010000690.1:7199-42610 GCA_035582835.1 Phoebastria nigripes | reverse complement strand
CCTGTGCCCCATGCCACCGCCCGGAACACTATTCTGGGCCTTGAAAAGCAAGTGCTATGGCAACATGGCACCCCAGAAAGAATTGAGTCAGACAATGGGACCCATTTCYGAAACAACCTCATAGACACCTGGGCCAAAGAGCATGGCACTGAGTGGGTATATCACATCCCCTATCATGCACCAGCCTCCGAGAAAATCGAACGATACAATGGACTGCTAAAGACTACACTGAGAGCAATGGGTGGTGGGACATTCAAGCATTGGGATACACATTTAGCAAAAGCCACCTGGCTAGTCAACACCAGGGGATCTTTCAATCGAGCTGGCGCTGACCAATCAAAACTTTTACATGCTGTAAAGGGGGATAGAGTCCCTGTAGTGCACATTAAAAATATGCTGGGGAAGACAGTCTGGGTTAGTCCTGCCTCAGGCAAGGGAAAACCCATKCGTGGGATTGCTTTTGCTCAAGGACCTGGGTGCACTTGGTGGGTAATGCGAAAGGATGGGGAAGTCTGATGCGTACCTCATGGGGATTTGATTTTGAGTGAAAATAGCCAATGAACTGAATTGAATGATGTTAATTGCTATATAATACTGTATGTCACCACTTCTATGGTTGCTATATGTCATATCAACGGTATTGCAGTAAAAATCACCCAGATTAATGAAGAATGAACTCTGATGAAACCGARCAAAGTGCAATGATGATAGAACCAGACAAGCGCAGTGATAATGGAACCAGAACTGGCTTCAGGATGCAACAATCCAAAACCACACACCATCTCTCCTGCCCTGAAAGACTGTTATGACAGATAGAGCCCAAAGTCATGGACTAAATGAACTCAGTGGACATTTTAGAGGGATGGCCCACAGTCTAAGGGAATGATATCTGTGTGTATTTATCGAAAGACAAGAAAAGTGGTGGTGATTAACTGGAATGTATCGGAAAATGTGAGACCTAGGCATGATGTAGATGGTATAGAATAAGGGGTCGATACTGTCCTGGTTTTGGCTGGGATAGAGTTAAATTTCTTTCTAGTGCTGTGTTTTGGATTAAGTATGAGAAGAATGTTGATAACACACTGATGTTTTTAGTTTTTACTAAATAGTCTACTAGACAAGGACTTCTCAGCTTCCCCTGCTCTTCCAGGTACACAAGAAGCTGGGAGGGAGCATAGCCAGGACAGCTAAACCCAACTGGCCAACAGGGTATTCCATACCATGTGACATCATGCTCAGCATATAAATAGGAGGCGTGGTCCAGGAAGTAGCAATCACTGCTTGGGTATCGGTCAGCAGGTGGTGAGCAATTGCATTGTGCATCACTCATTTTGTATATTCTACCATTATTATTATTATTATTATTATTATTATTATTATTATTATTTTCCCTTCATTTTCTGTTCTATTAAACTGTCTTTATCTCAATCCACGAATTTTACCTTTTTTTTCCCCCTGATTCTCTCCCCTATCCCATTGTGTGGGGGGAGTGAGCAAGCAGCTGTGTGATGTTTGGCTGCCTGCCAGGTTAAACCACAACATCCCCCCCTAAGCTGCACAAGGGGATGGGGAATGAGGATTGCAGTCAGTTCATCACACATTGTCTCTGCCACTCCTTCCTCCTCACACTCCTCCCCTGCTCCAGTGTGGGGTCCCTCCCATGGGAGACAGTCTTCCATGAACTTCTCCAGCGTGGGTCCTTCCCACGGGCTGCAGTTCTTCATGAACTGCTCGAGCATGGGTCCTTTCCACGTGTCCTTTCCACGGGGTGCAGTCCTTCAGGAACAGACTGCTCCAGTGTGGGTCCCCCACAGGGTCACAGGTCCTGCCAGGAGCCTCCTCCAGCACGGGCTCTCCACGGGGCCACAGCCTCCTTCGGGTGCATCTACCTGCTCCAGCACAGGGTCCTCCATGGGCTGCAGGTGGATACCTGCTCCACTGTTAACCTCCATGAGCTGCAAGGGGACAACCTCCTTCACCACGGTCTTCACCACGGGCTGCAGGGGAATCTCTTGCTCCAGTGCCTGGAGCACCTCCTCCCCTCCTTCTTCACTGACCTTGGTGTCCGCAGAATTGTTTCTCTCGCATATTCTCACTCCTCTCTTCCAACTGCTGTTGCACAGCAGTTGTCTTCCCCTTCTTAAATATGTTACCCCAGAGGCACTACCACCGTCGCTGATTGGCTCAGCCTTGTCAGCAGTGGGTCCATCTTGGAGCTGGCTGGCATTGGCGCTATTGGACATAGGGGAAGCTTCTAGCAGCTTCTCACAGAAGCCACCCCTGTAGCCACCCCACTACCAAAAGCTTGCCATGCAAACCCAATAGACCTTATTTACCTTATTTACCAGATTCTGGCAAGGCGAAGGGGTAGATAGAAGAAAACTGCAGAGCAGCAGCTCTGTGGCACCAAAATACAGGTTCTTTACAAAGAACCATCTCTGAGGTTATTTCTTTTGCCAAGCAGGCCAGCTTCTTTAGTCAGCTCTATGTCTTCCCAGCAAAACAAAGCAGCCTGAAAATAAGATTTGTTCAAGCATATTTAAATCTCCATCTCTAAACCAGTTCAATGCAGTAGCCAGCTTTGCCTGAGCCATAATCTTTAAATAAGCCCACAGAGTGATCAGGTCACTCTGCCGCCAGGTTAGGTTTTCTTGATGTACTATAAAGATATTACAGAAATCCTGCCAGTTTTTCCTGGACTTCTTTTCCTTTAATGCAGTCTATCACTGTCCCTGAGTTTAGGGCAATAATCAAGCCTGACAGTTTACTCTGAGAACTGCTATTTTCAAAGACCGATTGTTAGACTTTAACAAGCAGTGTTAATGGGCACAGTGGAGCCCATTTAAAGATGCTCTTGAACTKATTCATGAAGTTACATCTTTGCGATTTGCCAGGCACAAACTTCTTAATTGTATCTACTGAGAGCTTCTTAAAACCATCCCAAGCCATTTCCTGGAGAAGCAAACTAATTATATGAAATTGCTTGCTTTGACTTTTCAGTCACAAGCCCCTTGAAATTTTAACCTCTTTGGAACCTGCTCTGGGTTTTCTCATCGAACCCAGAATGATTACTTCAAATTAGTACTAGCAATAATCTGCACAGTTTTCTCTTAGAAAAGCCCAAGAAATCACTAACAAACTTTTTTTCCTAAAGAAAATCTTTAACATTTGCATTTAACAGAGTTAGAAAAGAAAAGAAAAGAAAAGAAAAGAAAAGAAAAGAAAAGAAAAGAAAAGAAAAGACAAGAAAAGACAAGACAAGACAAGACAAGACAAGACAAGACAAGACAAGAAAAGAAAAGAAAAGAAACGAGGAAATTAGTTGTATGATCTGTGATTGTGAAACTGTAAAGAAGAAACAGCTGAAATGTATAACTTTGGTTCTGATGTGAAATGTTACTGATTTTCTACTAATAAATACTGACCTGTGTTCCAGCATCTTTCCCTTCTGCCTCCCTAGCACAGGCCTGTCTAAAGGGGATGTCTCTTAATACCTAGCAAAAGCCGAATAGCTATTGAAATATTCTGGTTTGAACTCAAACATCTATCACTGCCACAGGTTATGAAAAAAACTCTCCCAAAGATGTATAGTTATAGACATAGATATAGATGTATAAAAAAAAAAATTCCTTTAACTATAATAAGATTGGAAGTCTATACCATTCTAAATCCCATGAGAAGTCCAGGTACTACAATAATGGCAGACAGAAAATTGGAGTCCTTTCCCATTTCAAAATCTCCATTGTGCTAAATGGCCTTGTGACACCAAATAACCCTGAAAGAAAAGACCTTGAATCTCAAATTGTTCCAGTGAGCCCAGACCTGGATATGAAGAAAAAATTCAACACTGCAAGGAATAAAAGTGTCTCAAGTTGGATGAGTATATTCCAAAAGTCACTCACCAGCCAGGTTTCTAATTGTTACCGTAAGTCGGCAAAATAAGAACTCTCTAAGACTCAATATGGACTTTTAGAAAGCAGGCATTCTTTATTGAGGCGCCGGGCGCACAGGGGATCGCTCCACCTAGTGTGCGCGCCGAGTTGCTTAGCTATGAGAATTATATGCAACCAAGGTATACATATTCATTAGATTTTTGTGAAATAATTAGCATATTCATATTATTTCCTGGAACTCATTAACATATGCAAATGTCTTTGATGCATGTGCTTTAATGTCCACAGGTAGTCTTCCAGGGTCCTCTGGTGGTCATCGATAGTCTTCCTCACAGTGTCCTTTAGTTGAACTCAGTCTTTGTGCATGCTCTGTTTAACCCTTGGCTTGTTTTGTACAATTTTACTTGTTACAAACTAGTTTGCTCCAGCATAACTCTCCTATCTACTCTACTCAAGGTTCAAAGCTAGCCTCCTTATCTATTTTATGCAGAATACAAGGTTTCAAGGCCTTTTTATCTACTGAATGTCTGGCTTGTCTACTCATAAACATCCCTAACCCGTCTGTATTGTTTTAATCAAAGAACTCTATGTCCCTTCAATATTCCTTGGTGTTCGGTATCATAATCACATCTAGTATGTTAATTCTGCCCATTTTATTGTCTCCCCTTCTCCCTCCTTGAGGACAGTAGGCCAAAAGGATGGGTTGCCTTAATGAATGGATTCCTAGAGGAAGCCAAATGACCATGACTCCACCATGGCAGAGTCTTGGAAAATCTGAGTTGGGTAGGAGGGGTGGTGACTTTGAAGGAGCAGGAAGGATAACAACTTCCTCCCAAGAAAAACAGTTATGTCCTCAGTTTTCTGTGGTTTTCATAGTGGTTAGTAAGTCCCAGCTCTTCAGGTCAGTCTCCTGAGCAATGAGCCTGAATGATCCTCCTATGCTCTGGCCAAAGCCTACTTCCCTCAGCCTTGGCAGAACCCATAGGCTGAGAAGACTGTTTGCCATCCTGCTGCTAGTTAGTAATTCCTTCACCACTTTGGTCAGTTAGGGTCAGCTGTCCTGGCTGTGTCCCCTCCCAGCCTCTTGTCCACCCCCAGCCTACTCACTGTGGGGGCAGTGTGAGAAAAAAAGTCTTGATGCTGTGCAACCACTGTTCAGCAATAGCTAAAACACTGGTGTGTTATCAACACTGTCTTAGTCATAAATCCAAAACACAGCATGGTATGGGCTGCTATAATGGAAATTAGCTCCATCCTGGTCAGACCCAGTACAATGTGTAAAAGGGTGTAACATGTTTGTGACCAGAGCAGGAAGATAAGAGCTGCAGTGCAGCAGAAATGGTTAGTGCAATTCAAGAGTGATATTGCTGAGCAAGTAGAATAGACCAGGGAGGATCAATGTGGATTAATAAGACTGTTAACATAAGGCTAGATTCATGCATTAACCAAAGACTAGCCTGTGTGAGAATGTCTGTTAGGCAGGTGAATGAAGGTGTGAACCTGTGTTCCTTGGCTTAGAAGAATGGTGTGTTTGTTATTGCAGATGAGGTCTGCAGTCTACTTCTCTTCTGAACAGTACTAAAAGTGATCTTGTACCCTTGAGTCTTGTAAGTGTTTGGTAGGATTATAGTTTCTGTGGTATTGGGTATTAAAAGGAAAAGATTGTAAACCCAGAGTAAGGCTCCCTGTTGGAAGGTCTACCAGAGGTACTCAGGGAGGTATCTGTATGGGGCACACACACACAGGTCATGCCTCTCCCTGTGTTCGTTCTGGAGGATGTTACAACAAAACCATGCAGCTTGACAGAAACAAACCCTGGCTGGGGCTGAAACCTGGGGCAGCTTTAAAACACCAGGAAGACAGTGTCCCTGAATGTATGTTGAGGGTTGTGACAGTTCCAGCTCTGCCTGATCATTGGGGCAGGTTAGGGGTTTAGGCAGATCTCAGCTTTTTTGGCTCCCAACCCCCGACACATCTTCAGGTTGTGGGAGACGTCTTACTGAGGGAGCTGGTTGGCAGGTGTGGGGGAAGCATGCATGTTACAGAATAGCTGAATTCAGTAGATTTCAGGATACAGGGGATTTTGTCTTGATCCATTAGAGTTGAATCAGTGTAATCCTAAGACCCAAGAGGTTCCTCTCATATTGGTTTGATGGATGCAGCTGGTGCTACTCTGTGTAGGTCCAGCCAGAAGTAAGTCTGAACTTTTACTCCAAAGATGGAGTCACAGAGCTGGCCACACAGACAAGGCTTTTACTAATACCCCCCCAAATACACCCAGCACTCATGTTAATGTGATCACAGACAGGCTGATCCTGTTCCTCCAGATGACCAGCATTGAACCTTATCAGTGCATCCGGAAACAAAAGGAAATTACCAAGGCAGATGATGTTTACAAATATAGTCCACAAATGCAGCACATTGACCTACACAAGGAATAGAGACAATGGTGGAACAGGACAAACTGGCCTGAGGAAAGTAACTGTAAATTTCATTACACTGCCTGTGGAAAATATGTAGTTGAGACCATATCCCTCCACAGAGCCTTCCACCAACTTCTGAGCTTTAGCTATCCCATCTGTTGTAGGAATTATGCAGCTGCCACCTAGACTGTGGTAGGAATTACGCAGATGCCACTGCAACAGGGCTCGTCCCTAGGTTCCGCTTAATAAAAGAGTCAGAGTTCCTTCGTCTRCTATGTTTAATATGCAATAGTAGTTACAGCTCAACCTGGGTGCCTCTGAAGAGGGACCCCGCCTGTTGACTGTTACCGGTTTTTATAGTCTCTGTAGGTCACTTGATTTCCTGATGGCACTTCTGCTCATCCAATCCTGTTTGCAGTGTCTGGGGTCTTCTCTTCTTCTGATTCACTCTAGCAGCCTCCAGGCACCCTTTTTGTTTGTGTCTTGAGATATTTCCTTATTTTTTGTTACAGAATATCCTGTAGTTAAAGTTTTACTTATACTTCCTGATCTACTGGTTACAGTTCCATAGATAAAAACAAAGGTTAAAGTACAATTCATGTGGCCTAAGGCTTCATATACTTTAGTCACTAGTGCTAAGTTCTGGCACAAATTAGTCTCTCACTACACATCCATGGTCAAGGAGTAGGGGTTTCCATGCATTGTGCCAGCATGATCTTAATCCCTGGACTTGCAGCTTTCACTCTCCTTCTTCTGGGATAGGACACACATACCACTGTGCAATATCAGGTGTTTAGAAGAGATGGGTTGGATACAACTGATCACCCATGCATCCTCTAAAATCAGCATTCAGGCTTTTAATTCATTTAGTGCATTGGGGTTTTTTTTCAAACTAAAATGCCTAGATTGCTAATTTCCACAAACAACTAAAACTAGAGCCATTTTATATTGACTAAAGAGTACTTGGCACTAGGTTTAGCCATTCCTAAGGATAGATTGGTTTTCACACTGGAGATGGTTTTATAAACCATTTTGAAATTTAATGTAACCCTAAACAATTTTGCTGCCGATTGTGATCTAACGGATATTGCACAGAGAGAATCAGTATAAACATAAATTGACTGATCTTCAGCTCATAGGACTGAACAGGGAGATTTTACTGAAGGACAAATGTAAATGCATATGTAAATGAGATTATACAAGAGGATATGGAAGTGCCATGGGATGTGGGCTACTAACTCCCTGCCTTTCTTGACATTGTAGATCATATTGAACCTCAACTAGTTGGAGGAGAGAATACCTGCTCAGGGCTTGTGGACATAAAAGATGGAAAAACGTTGAAGACAGTCTGTGATTTATACTTCACTCTCAAAACTGCCATTGTGATCCACACTCAGTTACAATGTGGGATGGCTCTGCCTATCTTGAAAGGAGCTCCCTTTAAAAAAATACAGGAGGTCCAATCTGGACTGAAGAGTTCCAGTGTGTGGAGAGTGAATCCCTCCTTTCTTCCTGTCCCAGGAAGCCTCACAGGAACCAGACATACTCACATGAAGGGGATGCTGGTATCATATGCTCACATAAGAATTCAGTCTGAAGCCTTCAGGATAATGTTTGTGTTGGTTTCTGATAAAGTCCGCACAATCTCAGATGATAAAGCTCRAGAGAAAGACAAAGGGATCAAATTCCCATGACTCTTCCTTACTGAACTCTTTGGTGTGACTGTTCACTCAACTCCTGCTCAGATTTTGGCTAACACAGCTCATGCTAAGGCCTGATGTATGCTGGGAGCAGTGCCGTTAGGTCAAAGCGAGAGCACCACATAGGCAGGATGGGTGACCAGAAAGAGCTAAAGGGCCCTTATGTAGTCTGATCAGATCCATATGTTTCGGTTGGCTTTTGGGTTGCATTGGCATTGTTTGTCTTGGGGATTGGAGGCACCGGGGTTGGTGGGCCCCGGAGGGGCTCTGGTGAGATAAGTGAAGAGGTACATCTTTGAAACTAGATAAGAGATACCAATTAATCCCATTGTTTAGAAGAAGCCCAGCACATTCCTCTAGAGTAGCCTGACCTATTCTGACCTATTCTAATTAGCATAGTAAAAACCCCACCCACAGGCAGGAAAGCCCTCTACCCAACAAAGTCCCTTCCCCACTGAATATGCATGGTAAAAAGAAAGGACACTGTGACTTTAAGTGGAGACAAGGCATTACAAGAACCAATAGAAGCAAGGATTACTAACTGTAGATGTAAAAAGTACTGATAACTATTGCTTGGAATGTATAAAACGTTTACCATGTGTTAGCTGAGGTGTGCTAGCTTTGTGGAGTTACCACCTAGCACCCATCTCTGCACAGACATGAAATAAACAAATATCTCGGCTCTGTGTGTGAGATTGGCTTATTGCACACCAGGTAATGAACCCTGCTTGAGGGACACTACTTATGCAGCCATTATCACCTGCAGATTGCTGTCTCCTGCAGCCATCATCTTTGCATATTGATGGTCTGGCAGTTTCATCAGAATCTGCTAACTTATGGAAATGGTATAGACCAAACTTCCAAGCTGGAAGGTATAAAATACCAGCTTACTCAAAAAGCTTTTGAAGCGGATCCAACAGCAGCTGGACTGCTGAGGCTTTTGTGCTTCCCAAAGTGATACAGGGGATGCCCGCACTGTGACAGAGGAGGAAGGAGTTAACAGCTAGGTTACTGATTTTTGCCCATAGGTGCACAAATTAAGAGTTACAGGTTACAAATTATATAAACCTTAGGACTTGAGTGGTGAATAAGTTAATTCATGTGATAGACTAGTCTGGGCAAAGGGGATTGAGCCCTTGTTTGTCGTGTTTGTTTGTTGTATATCTTAATGTGCTCATAAACTAAAGCTTAATTCACATAGCATGTTGTCCTGTAAATTTGTGAGATCCAAACAGACTGTGACATTTGGTATAAGGTAACAAAAGGGCTTCCTTTCTAATCACCCTCTTTCTACTTCCCAAAATACACAGAAGTCAGAGTGCCAGATGGCAGAGCATGTTTAGGGAGACTCGAGATCCATGTCATGGGTACCTGGAGAAATGTCTGTCACTACCTGTAATGGACATACCTTTAAATTGTTGTAACCCATGATTTGAGTTGCATGCTATAGGAAGCATAACAGCAGGAATCACTCACACGAACAAAGGATGAGCCTCACAATAAGCCGTGCAAGTGCAGCAGTGGCCCAATCTGAGCTGCCTTTGGTGCGCAATAATTCCACACAACACACCCAACTCACCTGTCCTAAGTGACCACCATAATAAATTGAGCCAAAAGCCATACACAAAATCAACTAGACACACATTTTATGAACAATTTACTATGGGCCACCCTGGCCAAAACATAAAGGGAAATATATCTGTGTATATATCAAAGTACAGAAAGAGGAGTGGTAGTTAATGAGGATGTACTGGACAGTGTGGGACCAGAGCATGACATAAATAGTATGAAATCAGAGGTGGGGATTGTACTGGTTTTGGCTAGGATAGACACCCCACACCCTTGCCCCCACCCTCCACGATCTCCAGGTCAGCCATGAGATGGGCTCAGGCCCTGCCAGCAATGGCTGGCCCCGTGAGCGTGCCTGGGTGTCACAACAACCTCAGGGGCCCAGCCAGAGCAGCAAGAGGCGTGCCAAAGGAAGGCTGCTGGGCAGTATTTGGGCGTGATCCTCTGGGTAGGATCGGGCTTCCCGCGTCCAGCTCTGGAAGGGGGTTCCTGTGGGAGCAGGCAGCGATGGCAGCATCCTGCCTGGGGCTGGGCCCCTCAGGCCCCACATCGACATGGCTGCGTCTCCCACAGTGGCCTGTGGGCAACTGCCCAACCGTGGCCCCCTCCTCCTCAACAAGATGCACGAGACACCACAACAGCTCCTCTGGGCTGACCTAGAAACCCCACTGGCTTCTTTGGGATGACCCAGGAACCCTGCTAACCTCACATGAGAACCCCAATAGCATCCTGGGACGCCCACTCACCAGCCCCATCTCTCAGGAACCCCTTGGGATCCTCCAACAACCCCCAGGGAATGCTCCTGCTACCCTGACCCCCTCCCAGTACTACATGCTGTTAGACAGCTGCCAGGAACTCGGGGTTCTAACCCTCCCCATTCCTGGAATGCTCCGGACAGGCTTTCCGAGTGGACAGCGAGACTGGCTGCCCGGGATGTCCTTAATGGAGAAGGCGCTATACCCCAGGACACAATGTCCATGATAGCAACAGCGGGAGGGAAAACCAAAGCATTGCAAAATGCAGCGCCGGGGGGACCGAAGAGCCTAGCCTTAGTGTTAGATGGTGGAGCCCATGATGGGAACACCCCGAGGGCTGCAGGACTGGACAGCCTTTCTGGGAACCCCAGAGACAGCGGTCCGTCAAAAGGAAAGACGGGCCAGGGTCGTCCGAATGCCAAGGGGAGGTCAGAATAACACGGGGCGAAACGCTCGAAAATTCCCCGTCAACGCTAACCAATGTCACACAAAAGGACCCCCGACAGAGAGTAGCGAGATCTAGAATGGGGACGTTCATGGGGTGAGGAATGGGGTTTCCGACAGGCCAGTCAGACAGGCTCCCCACAGCCGTTTTACAGAAACTATGGGTTAACCGACAAACCCACAGCCTGGATGCTGGGAAGGTGCTAGGCCAAATTGTTCCATCTGCTCCTCCAGCCCCACTAGCGGGAAAGTAAGGGAGGAGCTCCCAAGCCCCGGCCCTGGGAGCCCCAAAGAGCTGTCCCAAGGCTTGTTGCTCGCCCTGCAACCCTGCCTGCAGTCTGCCCAGTTGCCATGGCAGTGGGGCCGGAGTGGGGCGGGGCCAGAGACGGGCGCCGCAGTGGCTGGCGGGGGGCCCTGCCTGTCACCGCCTGGCAGGCGCCATTGGCTGAGAAGCCAGGAAGAGGGTGGGCGGCCTCCTGGGAGAGCTCCTGCAGGGCCTGCTCTGGGGGCAGGTGGCAGTCTCCCTGTTGTAAACTGAAGCCAGGCCCTTCTGCGTGCCCTAGGCTGGGCCTCTCCTCTCTAGATTAAATCTTAGGAATGCTTAATATCGCCCTCATTTTTAAGAAAAAATTAAGTAGAAGTTCTAACATTTTCCACACACTCCCACCCTCCCCCCAGTGGACCTTCTTGCGCACCCCACTTTGGAGACAAATCTTCTACACCGATCTGAATTGCCACATCTTTTTTTCTGCCCCCCCCCCGCCCTTTTTCTTCTTTTTTATGTTTGTCCTTCTTTTTTTTCCCTCATTTCAGTTGAGGCTTTCTGGGTTTGCCATCTTCCCGTGAACCTGCACTCGATAAATGCAGGTGTATGCTGGGTTTCCCCAGTTGCTCTTCACCAGAAGTTTGATATATGAAAAGGCTCTGGGAAGCGGCGCGTTCTGTGAAGAAAAGAGGGAAAAGGAAACGGGGGTGTTAAGAGTGACAATGCAATCAACGTATCTCCCCCTGCCAGCCCTGCTCCTGCTCCGGAACAAGCTCCTGAAAGTGGGTGGGAGCGGCTGTGGAAATCTGAGGCTTGCTGCTGGGGAGGCTGGGGACACGGGAAGGGGGAGGGCACCCGGCATCCTCTGCATGCCGGCCCGGCTGGGGCTCAGTCTCCCTTCCCTCTGCCCCTTCCCTCTGCTGCGTGCTCTGTGCTGACAGAGAGGCTGGGGAGGTGCTCCTATGCAACCCCACCAATCTCCCGCTGTCTGCTCTGCCTGCTTTCCTCCTGGCAGGCGTGAGAGCACCAGGAGAGAAGGAGCATGCTATGCTGCGAGGAGAGGACACTGTCCAGCCTGCCAGCACGCCACAGCATGGAGCGACGGTGCTGCCCGACGCCTTTCACCGCCAGGCGTCCCTGTTTCTCCACGGCACAAAGACATTGCTTGGGTGGAGCGGCCGCGTGTGCAGCTGGCTCTGCTGAAGGCAGTGGGTGCAGCCAGGGATCTCCTGGGACTTGTGCTCCCACGGGCCTGACCCTGCCCTTGCTATCCTTTTGCTACCACCACCGCGTGCTACTTGGCCCTCCCAACCCCGCCAGGTCTCTCTCGGCGCTGGTCCGGGCCCTTCTGCCCAGGAAGAAAGCATTCACGCTCCTCCTGCCATRGACTTGCAAGCAAACCTGTTTTGCTCCCTGGCATCTTGCCCCCGTGCATGGACCGTACCTTCAGAGGGAAGGTCTGGATGGCCTCTTTTGCCACGTTGTACATGAACATCCCAAGGAGAGTCTCCTCTTCTCCGTCCGCATCCACTCCCTCAGGGGCAAAGCACAAGGAGAGCGGCTCAGACTCGTCCCGACAAAGAGGGAACGTACACGCTGGATCAGCCCTGTTATCCAGCCACCCTCTCCTGGAGCTCTAGCAGTAGTCTAGCACTGGTTATGGTGGAGCTCAGACTCCGCCTTGAGTTTTGGTCAAGAACCCCGAGGTGCTTGGCCAGAACAAGTCTTAAGAGGGATGAAACCTCTAGAGCCCTTGAAGTATCCTGCTAGGGCACTGCTGTGCTCAGGAGAGAGCAGGACACAAACCTCAGAGGATGCACAAAAGCAAGCAAGACCCTGTCACGGCCTTCCCCCAGGGCCAGATCCCCACTGGCAGCATCCAGCAGAGACTTACAAAGACAGCGACGTCTCTGGGGGCGCTGATGACGGTCCCAGATGGAGAGACTTCTTTGGAGATGTGCTGCACAGTGACGGCAGTCAGATGGACTCGTGCTGGCAACCTGATGACCACCTGGCCCTGATGCCCTTGTAAAGCCCAGCAGTTTCCTGGGGAAACATCCGGCTGCAACCAGAACGCAAGAGCAATGAAGTGTGAGAGAGCGTTGGGGCCAACACAGCTGCCCATGTGGCTTGAAGCATAGGTGCCAGTGTGTCTGTGGGGTCTGTTTCAGCTCGAAAATGAGGCGTGTGTGAGGAAGTGGACAGAAGCAGGAGGCCGCCTTCCCTGCCTGACAAAGGGGGCTCTCAGTATTATGGAGCAGAGGAGAATACCGGTTATGAAACCATCCTAGCCAGGGCCTAGCGGAAACATGTCTCTGCCCAGTGGCTCTGCAGGGCACCCCCCACCTCCCGCCTCCCACCCCCGAAAAGGTGCTGTGAGGGACGAGTGTGGAAACGGGGTCACCAGGGAGAAAGTCTTTCACCCAGCTGTGGCAGAGGACTGTGGGCAAGATGCAGCGGTTCGGTTTGGTTCAGGTCAGTTCAGTTCATCTCTGTTCCCCTCCTGAGGGGAACCACTGATTTCTAGCAAGGCCAGCCCTGTGTTACAGCTTTGGTTTCAGGAACCTGATCAACGCTGTGGGCTTGAGCAGTACCACTGGACTGAGGCAAGAGCCCCTGAGGTCGGTCCCCAACTTCACAGGAAGGAAGGAAGCCTTCCGTGATGATTTCTGCTACGATACCTGCAAAATAGTATCAGGAGGGTTGGCAGTGCGAAAGAACCCTAAAACCCTGCAGCCCCAATTCTCTTTGCAGTCATAGGTCTCGGAAGTTCTCTGCGTGTCGATGGTGGCACCTGTAAGGAAGGGAGAGCAGATGACTGCAAGAGGCCACTGACTAGGAGGACTTGGTGCTCAGACACACTATTTCTGACACCGCCAGCCAGCTCCATGCCTGTCAGTCCTGTCCTCATCACCACGCTGGTGGGGGTGCCCAGCTGCGCAGGGGAATGACAGCAGCCACATGCCTGGTGACTGCTTCTCTCACAGCGCCACGAGGAGAAGGTCTGAGGGTTCTGGGAGACAGCAGGCACCCATGTGAATGACAGCAGACCAAAGCTGAGGGCTTGCTGCACCGGCAGCAAAGGATGGCCCAGCCATTCCCTTTTCAAATGCAGTGGAGAGGAAGAGAGCCCCTCCGTCATCACAGGAACGTGTGCGGGGGCAGCGCCAGAGGCACCCGTGCGGAGAGCGCCACTCTGCCACAGCCTTGCTCTTGGATGCCATGAAGCATTTAAGATCCCCCAGTTTGGAGAGGAGTGCCTGCAGCACAGGCTCCTTTGGGCAGTGCTACAGACAAGCGCAGGGCAAGGAGACTGGGCTGCTTGTGTCCATACCAGCGCTTTTGAGGGCCCAGTCAGACATCTCGATGTAGACTTCCAAAGCCATCTCGGACGCTGCCTGGTTCACTTCCTGAACTTCCTGGGAATGCCATAAACGAACACAGAGAAGGACCACGTCAGCAGGCAGTTCAGCGTGGCTACTAGCACCCGCAGAGGCAAAGGGTCAGGGTCAGAAACGCAAGGCAAGCCTTGTCCACAGAGCTGCAAGATGCCAGGAGGACTGAGGAACAGTATCTGTGGCCACGGCCACAGCCATGGCCCCAAGGTGGGTTGACAAGGGTCCTCACACCCTCGTCCCCACCCTCCACGCTCTCCAGGTCAGCCAGGAGATGGGCTGAGGCCCTGCCACTGATGGCTGGGCCCCATGAGCGTGCCTGGCTCTCACCCCTGCCTCAGGAGCCTGGCCAGAGCAGCCAGAGATGCCGGCGTGCCAAGGGAAGGCTGTCGGTAGTCCTCCGCTGCCTGAAGTGGCCCGATTAAACTGGGGCCGGAGAAGGGCCTGTGCAGCGTGGAAGCTCACCCAGCAAGCCCCTGGGGCAAAGGCTGGGTTGCTGCCGTCAGCAGTCTGACCCCACCAACAACGCCAACGAGTGCTTTCTCGGGAGTTCTGCCCAGCCAAGCCTCCTTCCCCAAAATGCAGGGTCACCTTCTTTGCGCTGCTGATCTCCGCCCTCAGTTGAGCCACCTCCTCCAGCATCTTTTGGATCTGCTCCGCCAACAAAACGGGCAAGTTCCTGCATGACCAGAAAGCAGATCTTGTCAGAGAGCGGCCCATCCCCTCTGGGGAGCGCCAGAGCTCAGCAAGGAGGAGAGACACATGTGCTTTCCCTGCTTTGCGAGTGCTTCCCTTCCGCACCAGGTTGAGCAAAAGGTAAAAGGCAGGAGGGAAGCACGGGAGCCCTGGCTGTTAGGAAAACGAGTGCAGGTAGCACGAGGTTGGCTGACGCTTCTGCACAGAACCAATTCCAGCTCAGGAAATGTCCCTTACCACAGGGTCTTCAGGTCTGCTGCATACACACGTGTCGGCTCCTGAAAGGTAAAAACGCTCCGTTAGAGCATCCACTACCAGAGCTGCCAGGGCTTCCCAGGAGAGGCTTCCCTAGGAAGACACGGCACAAGCTGCTGCTTCTTTGGGTCACCCTGCGTGGAAGCAGAAGAGCCCGTGATTTATCCAGCCACTGCCAGCAACGCTCCGTTGCAGGAGGTGCCTGTCCCACAAGAGTCACCGACCTCTATCAGTTCCTTTGCCCACGTTGTCCACGCTGGCAGTGAGGTCCCGCAGTAAACACCAGCTGCAATTCACATCACCAAGAGACAGTTATTTTACTGGGGTTGCTAGCGATCCCTGCAGTCACGTTGTCTCCTCCCTGTTGCCTTGCGGGTGGAGCAGCAGGTTAGCTGAGGAGGTGGGGAACGTGGAGTGCAGAGAGAGGACCGGGAGCCATCGGCCCAGGCTTGAGGGGACTGCACAGCCGTGCTCTTCAGGTGTGCTTGGTGCCCCGGAGCTATTCCCCATTTCCCCTCACTGCTTCAGTGAGCACCGAGACCAGGCTCCATGGGCTAGGAGAGGTACTTCTCCATCTGTCCCCCTGCACGGCCCCTCCCCTCTGGGAATCCCCAGTTCAGGCTTGGAAATAGCTACGCCCTTCTCTCACAGACTTGCAGACTAAGCAAGCCATTTGGTCCAGTGGCCAGAGCAGCAGCATGGCTGGGAGACTACCAGTCTTACTGGTAGTCGAAAAGCCAGTCCCAGTCAAGGACATACTCAGGAAGCACTTGGGCCACGGGAGTTTCCGCACATACTGGCCCAAAAGGAAAGCTGGCCAGCTGAAAGCTGGCATCCAGCATAGCCAGGCTGTCACTCTCAGACGTTTGCTCATGAAAACTCACCAAGAGCCACTGGGAGCAACAAGACGACGACTTTCAAGAACCTCTTCTTCTGCAGGGCCATCTTTTGCCTGAAAAAGAGGGAGTCCTGTGGCTGTCAATGATCCTAGCCTTGGGCAAACCCCTTCACAGGTGCATTTCCCTCTTCAGGCCGAAAAGCCACCGTTTTGGAAGCCTGTGGCTGACAGAGAGCTGACAGAGCAGCGCCCAGGAGGCACAAGATTTCTGTCCACACCGTTCAACACTGCCAGCAGATCTTCCCCAAAGGAAGGGGTCCAGGAGCACCTTCCAAAAGGGAATGAAAATAATCCAGGGAAGTAAAGAGGTCGAGCAAATGAAGACTGCTTTTCAGCAGTCTTTCTGGTGTGGACCTTGCTCTCTCTTTGGCTGAGAAAGCAGGCCTGTTCTCACTTGCGATCCCACAGATCTCTCTTAGGGGTGTTTTTCCGCACAGCTGGGAGGCACAGGAGCCTTGTCTGGCTTTCCTCCCAGAGCCCTCCCAGACCTGCACGGTCTCTTGCCAGAGCTGGGGAAAACCCTTCCCCTGTGGAGGCTTGGCTCGGCACCGGAGCGTCTGGCTACGCGGCAGTTTGTCCTACCGCAGMCAAAGTCTGGGGCTCCGGCAAACGCGTGGGAGTGAGACTGCCGAGGGGCTTTGCTCTGGGCTCTCCCTGAGAATGGCCACAGCACGAGCAGCGCCTGAGCTTCAGCGCTGAACACCCTCTGCTCTCCCCTTTGCTTGCACTGGCCCTCAGACATCCCCTTTCTCCCCCCCGTCCACAGCAGAAACATGCAGTACGTACTCGGCGAAGATGCGCGTGCTGAGCAGATGTTTCCGCCAGGAGACAAGGGCACCTGCCAGGTGGCAAGTAAGGCTGAAGACCGTCCCTGGGCAAAGAAACCAGCGAAAAGTTAGGCCTGTCTCTTGAGGTCTCTTCTCCAGGATGCCCAGCCACGCGTGTTTCAGCTCCCCATGGGGAGGCGGGCACCGAGTCCTACGCACTCCCTCCTTCGGGCAAAGAGCAGGGCAGCCTGCACTTCTGCCACTTGTGACATTTGGCCAGAGCTCTGGCACAGCGCAGCTCTCCAAGCTCACCCCAGAGGACTTCACAGCAAGCAGCAGTGCTGAGCTTACTTGCAATTTCTGTGGCCCTTGCCAGAGGACGGGCCCTCCCAGCAGCAGCGACAGAGGGCAGCACAGCTGGGCTGCTTCCAGGGGTCCCCCCCTCTCCTTTCCCCATCCGTTGCTTTACAGGCCTGCAGTGGGAGAAGAGGAAGCAAGCTGGCAGCAGCAGGCCCCTGCCTCAGGAAGCCCACCCGACAGCACAGCCCAATTCTCACCCTGTCCCTCCCCGCTCCCTGGCCGCTGGCACCAACCTGCCCCTCTGCAGGCACCTCTCAGTGGTCATTTGGGGAGGGGGCACAGGCTGCTGTCCCCCACCATGGCCCCCCCACCTCTTCCCTGGGCGCTGGCGGTCTCCCGACCCCTCTCCTCCCCGCACAGCTGCCCCCCTCAGCCAGGCAGGACCGCGCCTCAACATCCCAAGGGGGCCAGTCTCAGGTGCCAGGGGCTTGGCCTCCCCGTGCAGCAAAATCTCCCCGTGCAGCAGGGCTGGGCTCCGACCCCTGCAGCATGAGGCTACCGCTTCCCCAAAAGCCCCTGCTGCACACTGGTTTTGGCCGGGAGAGCGAGCCAGGCTTTCCGCCAAGACCCATCCCCACAGAAGGGGGGCATGCAAGCCACTGGCATTTTCTTCAGAAAACCTCTGTTGGCTTCCCCATGCTGCTCCACACCCCACTGACCATGTTAGGCCACATGCTACCACCCCAACCTGACACCCCAGGCAGGAGCAGCCCACTTCGTACCTATCCGTCTGGCAGCGGCTCGGCCCCGCTGCCTGCCCTGCCGGCTGTTGGTCGGCCTCGTTCCCCAAGAAGCCTTTGGAGGCCCCTTGGTGTCTTCTCTGGGGGGCCTTTCTCCTCGCCATCTCTGGGCAAAGGCAGGCTCCCCGCTCAGCTCTTCCTCTGCAGCCCCAGCAGTGTGGCCTGCCCAGGCAAAAACAGCTCCGGCAGCAGCCCCACGACGCCCCCCCAGCAGGAGCACACCTGCCCAGGGCAACAGCCACACGGCAGCTGTGGGCACCTTCCCCGCGCGCCACAGGGCTGAGCAGGCGGCCAGCTCTGACCTCACAGTGGCGTCTCTGACGTCACACTGGGGCTCCCCAGGGCTGAGCAGGGTGGGGAGACCCTGTGGGCTCCCCTGGGGCAATACGGCTGCCGCCCTCCCGGGTGGTGGGAGCTCATGCCTGTGGGCCCCCCCGAACCCTGCCACGCTTCCGTGCCGGGCAGCTGCCTGGCCTGTCCTGACGGGCAGGGTTCCAGCTCTCCTCGGCATCCCCGGGAAACCAGAAAGGGTGCTGGAAAGGGGGCTTTGCKCTCGCCCCATGGGACAGCTGCTTCCGGCAGCGTTTCTCCTCTCGGAACCGTTTCGCATGCTAAGAAGAAAAACCCAGCAGTCCAGATGTGCTTCCAGGGGCCCAGCAGTACGTCTGGTTAGCAAGGACCGTTTTTTTTCTCGCCCTTGCTGATTCTGCCTTGACTTCCCTCATCTGAAATAGGAGTGTGCTCCTTCCTTGTCTTGCAGTGGCCTGGAGGGCCCAGGAGGGTCCTGCACAGGGGCACAGGCTGCGCTGAGGGCACTGGGCAGCATGGCCCGTACCAGGGTCCCAGCATGGCAGCACAGGGACACAGGGCATATGGAGCACAGCCCCCACGTGTCCCACCTCACTGGCCAGTGGGAGCCCCACGCCAGTGCAGGGCCAAGCTGTGCAGAGGCGGTGCGGGGCTCCAGCTACCCAGGCATGCCACCCGCTTTTGCAGGGGAGCACACGATGCCCGTTTCCCCACCAGCAGCCCAGGCTTGCCTGGACACCTGGGCCCCCCCAGTGCAGTGGGCCGTCCAGGAAGCAGAGCTGCCAGTGCCATTGATGGCAGGAGGGCGCTGGCAGCAAAGGACGCCTGGGGGGCTTGCGGCAGGCTGGGCGGCTCACGCACTCGTGGGGCAGGGCGGTATTTGGGCGTGATCCTCTGGGTAGGATCGGGCTTCCCGCGTCCAGCTCTGGAAGGGGGTTCCTGTGGGAGCAGGCAGCGATGGCAGCATCCTGCCTGGGGCTGGGCCCCTCAGGCCCCACATCGACATGGCTGCGTCTCCCACAGTGGCCTGTGGGCAACTGCCCAACCGTGGCCCCCTCCTCCTCAACAAGATGCACGAGACACCACAACAGCTCCTCTGGGCTGACCTAGAAACCCCACTGGCTTCTTTGGGATGACCCAGGAACCCTGCTAACCTCACATGAGAACCCCAATAGCATCCTGGGACGCCCACTCACCAGCCCCATCTCTCAGGAACCCCTTGGGATCCTCCAACAACCCCCAGGGAATGCTCCTGCTACCCTGACCCCCTCCCAGTACTACATGCTGTTAGACAGCTGCCAGGAACTCGGGGTTCTAACCCTCCCCATTCCTGGAATGCTCCGGACAGGCTTTCCGAGTGGACAGCGAGACTGGCTGCCCGGGATGTCCTTAATGGAGAAGGCGCTATACCCCAGGACACAATGTCCATGATAGCAACAGCGGGAGGGAAAACCAAAGCATTGCAAAATGCAGCGCCGGGGGGACCGAAGAGCCTAGCCTTAGTGTTAGATGGTGGAGCCCATGATGGGAACACCCCGAGGGCTGCAGGACTGGACAGCCTTTCTGGGAACCCCAGAGACAGCGGTCCGTCAAAAGGAAAGACGGGCCAGGGTCGTCCGAATGCCAAGGGGAGGTCAGAATAACACGGGGCGAAACGCTCGAAAATTCCCCGTCAACGCTAACCAATGTCACACAAAAGGACCCCCGACAGAGAGTAGCGAGATCTAGAATGGGGACGTTCATGGGGTGAGGAATGGGGTTTCCGACAGGCCAGTCAGACAGGCTCCCCACAGCCGTTTTACAGAAACTATGGGTTAACCGACAAACCCACAGCCTGGATGCTGGGAAGGTGCTAGGCCAAATTGTTCCATCTGCTCCTCCAGCCCCACTAGCGGGAAAGTAAGGGAGGAGCTCCCAAGCCCCGGCCCTGGGAGCCCCAAAGAGCTGTCCCAAGGCTTGTTGCTCGCCCTGCAACCCTGCCTGCAGTCTGCCCAGTTGCCATGGCAGTGGGGCCGGAGTGGGGCGGGGCCAGAGACGGGCGCCGCAGTGGCTGGCGGGGGGCCCTGCCTGTCACCGCCTGGCAGGCGCCATTGGCTGAGAAGCCAGGAAGAGGGTGGGCGGCCTCCTGGGAGAGCTCCTGCAGGGCCTGCTCTGGGGGCAGGTGGCAGTCTCCCTGTTGTAAACTGAAGCCAGGCCCTTCTGCGTGCCCTAGGCTGGGCCTCTCCTCTCTAGATTAAATCTTAGGAATGCTTAATATCGCCCTCATTTTTAAGAAAAAATTAAGTAGAAGTTCTAACATTTTCCACACACTCCCACCCTCCCCCCAGTGGACCTTCTTGCGCACCCCACTTTGGAGACAAATCTTCTACACCGATCTGAATTGCCACATCTTTTTTTCTGCCCCCCCCCCGCCCTTTTTCTTCTTTTTTATGTTTGTCCTTCTTTTTTTTCCCTCATTTCAGTTGAGGCTTTCTGGGTTTGCCATCTTCCCGTGAACCTGCACTCGATAAATGCAGGTGTATGCTGGGTTTCCCCAGTTGCTCTTCACCAGAAGTTTGATATATGAAAAGGCTCTGGGAAGCGGCGCGTTCTGTGAAGAAAAGAGGGAAAAGGAAACGGGGGTGTTAAGAGTGACAATGCAATCAACGTATCTCCCCCTGCCAGCCCTGCTCCTGCTCCGGAACAAGCTCCTGAAAGTGGGTGGGAGCGGCTGTGGAAATCTGAGGCTTGCTGCTGGGTGTGTCTGGGTGCTATTCATGTCCGGATGCTGGGTGCTGGGCACGCTGGTTGCTTGGCATGTCCAGGAGATGGGTGCTGGATACAGGGTACTGGGTGCTGGGCACAGGGGGTGCTGGGTGCTGGGCATGTCCAGGTGCTGGGCATTGGGGGTCCTGAGTGCTGGGCATGTCCGGGTGCTGCGCATGTCCAGGTCCTGGGTGCTGGACGTGTCTGGGTGTTGGGTATGTCCTGGGTGCTGGGCCGTGGGGGTACTGGTTGCTGGGCACTGGGCTACTGGGTGCTTGTCATGTCTGGATGCTGGTCATGTCCGGGTGCTGGGTTCTAGGCACTAGCTGGGCATGTCTGGGCACTGGGCATGTCTGGGTGCCGGGCGTGACCTCGGTGCTGGGCACTGGGGTGCTGGGCATTCGGGGTGCTGGGTGCTGGCCATGTTTGTGTGCTGGATCCTGGATGTGTGGGCTGGGTGTTGGGCGCTGCGGGTGCTTGGTGCTGGGCATGTCAGGGTGCTCAGCATGTCCAGGTGCTTCATGCTGGGCACCGGGGTGCAGGGCGCTGGGCATGTCGGAGTGCTGGTTGCTGGGAATGTCCGGGTGTTGGGCATGTCCAGGTGCTTGGTGCTGGGCGCTGGGGATGCTCGTGCTGGGCACTGGGGGTTGTCGTGCTGGGGTAGGGATGTTGGTCTGGCATGGAGAGGGGATGAATGCTGGGCGCTGGGATTCTGAGTGCTGGGTGCTGGGCACTGGGGATGCTTGGTGTGGGCATGTTCGGGTGCTGGGCATTTCTGGGTGCTGGGTGCTGGGTGCTGGCCACTGGCGGTGCTTTGTGCTGGGGGTGCTGGGTGCTGGGCACTGGGGGTGCTTGATGCTGGGCATGTCCGCATGCTGGGTGCTGGGTCCTGGGGGTGCTGGGCACTGGGTGTGCTGGGTCTTGGGCATGTTTGGGTGCTGGGCATGTCCATGTGCTGGGTGGTGGCCACTGACAGTGCTGGGGGCTGGGGGCTGGGGGCTGCTGGGTGCTGGGCATGTCTGGGTGCTAGGTTCTGGCAACTGGCGGTGCTGGGTGCTGGGGGTGCTGGGCCTGTCCAGGTGCTGGGTGCTGGGCACTGGCGGTGTGGGTGCTAGGCGCTGGGGATTCTGGGTGCTGGGCGCTGCGGGTGCTTGGTGATGGGCATGTCCGGGTGCTGGGTATGTCCAGGTGCTTCTTGCTGGGCACTGGGGGTGCTTGGTGCTGGGCATGTCCAGGTGCTTTGTGCTGGGCACTGGTGGTGCTGAGTGCTGGGCATGCCCTGGTACAAGGCATGTCTGGGTGCTGGGTGCTGGGCACTGGGGTTGCTGGGTACTGGGCATGGCCGAAGCTGTTTGCTGGGTATGTCCGTGTGCTGGGCATGTTCTTGTGCTGTGTTCTGGGTGCAGGGGGTGCTGTGCATGTCCAGGTACTAGATGTGTGGTGCATGGCACTTGGGGTGCTCAGGTGCTGGCAGTGCTCGGGACGTCCAGGTGCTGGGGGTGGTGAGTGCTGGTTATGCTGAGTACTCCAGTGCTGGGTGCTCAGATGCTGGGTGCTGGGGATGCCCAGGTGCTGGGGGTGCTGGAGGTGGCTGGGTGATGAGCACTAGGGGTCCTGGGTGCTGGTTGTTCTGGGTGCTGGGCATGTCCAGGTGTTGCATGCTGGATGCTGACATGCCCAGCAACCAGCACCCCCAGTGCCCCACACCCAGCACCCAGCCATGCCCAGCACCCAGCACCCCCAATGCCCAGCACCCAGCACCCGGCCATGCCCAGCACCAGGACATGCCCAGCACCCAGCACCCCCAGCACCCAGCATCCATCACCCAGTACTTGGACATGCCCACCACCCAGCAGTCCCAGTGCCCTGCACCCAGCATCTCAGTGCCTAGCATCCATACCCTCTGCATGCCAGAGGGACACCCTCACCCCACCTCAGGAGAACGTCCCCATCCAACCTGTCCCCATCCCACCTCAGGAGAATGTCCCCCTCCCAGAGGGACGTCCTCTGCTGACAGTGGTCTCTCTCCCCGCAGTATGACCTGGGCGCCTTCCTCCCCAACACCCCATCCTCCATGCGCCACCCGCCACCAGTGGAGAAGGGCAAGGCCTTCCTCCAACACTTCCTCCACACTGTCACCAATGTGGACACCACCACCAATGTCCTGGTGGCCCTCATCCTCCTCAGCTCCCGCCTCAGCAACAAGGTGAGTCTGTCCTCACCATCAGCATGGCCTCCTGGAAACAGCAGCTCTATGGGGCTGAGGAACCCCAAGAGGTGCCCCACAAGGACATGGGTGCACATCACCACCTTGGGTATCCCCAAGCCCAGGCTGGTGGCCACCATCACTCTACAGCTACCACCCAGAGCAAGCGCATAGCCATGGTGCTCTTGGGCCTGTGAACGGACTGCCACGGGGAGGTGAGCTTCAGCAACAGCTTTCACTTGTAGCCATATTTGTGTTGGATTCCTAGCTGATGTTGTTCCCTTGGGTTCTGGGCTCCGGCAAGGGTGAGTGTTACCTAGTAGAGCAAGCACAGAGCCCTGGTTTTGTTGGGGCTGTCAAGGGAAGGTGCGGGCCTCAAGCAGTTTTCACTCCTGGACACTTCTGTATCAGGGCTTAAGGTGGTGGGTATCCATTTTGGGCTTGGACTCTGGCAAATTTTAGGGTTAGGATTACAGCAAGCGGAGAGCCTCATACCTGGTGGTACTGTGAAAGGGCTGCCAAGGGAAGGTGAGGGCCAGCAACAGCTTTCAGTCCTGGCTACTTCCATGTGGGACCTCAAGGTACTGGTTGTGCATTTTGAAACTGGGCTCCAGTGAGTGTAAGAGCTACGGGGTAGAGGAAGCATAGAGCCCGTGTGTTTGTAGGGCTGTGAAGGGGTTGCCAAGGGAAGGTGAGAGCTGCCAACATCTTTGTAGGGCTGTGAAAGGGCATGTCGAGGTGCTGGGTGCGTGCATGTCCAGGTGCTCGGTCCTGGGCACTGGCGGTGCTGGGCATTTCAGGGTGCTGGTCCTGTCTGGGTGCTGGGCACGTCCAGGTGCTGTGTGCTGGATGCTGGGTGCTGGTCATGTTCGGGTGCTGGGTGCTGGGCACGTCCCAGTGCTGGGCATGTCCATGCTATGTGCTGGGTCCTGGGCATATCCTGGTGCTGGGCATGTCCTGGTGCTGGGCATATCTAGGTGCTAGGTATATCCAGGTGCTGGGTGCTGGATGCTGGGCCTTGGGGGTGATGGGTGCTGGGCACTGGGGGTTGCTGGGTGCTGGGCATATCTGGGTGCTGGGTGCTGGGCACTGGGGGTTGCTGGGTGCTGGGCATATCTGGGTGCTGGGTGTTGGCTCCTGGCAGTGCTGGGTGTTGGGCACTGGTGGGGCTGGGTGCTGGGCATGGCTGGGTGCTGGTTGTGGGGCACTTGGGGTGCTTCGCGCTTGGGGTGCTGGGTGCTGGGCATTTGGGGTGCTGGTTGCTTGGCGCTGGGGGTGCAGGGTGGTGGGAGTTTCCGGGTGCTGGGTGTTGGATACTGGCGGTGCTGAGTGCTGGGCACTGCGGGTGCTGGGTGCTGGGCATGTCCGGGTGCTGGGTGTTGGTCGGTGGGGTTGCTGGGTGCTGGGCACTCAGGGTGCTGGGTGCTGGGCATGACCGGGTGCTGGGCATGTCCATTTGCTGGGTCCTGGGGGTGCTGGCTGCTGGGCGCTGTGGTTGCTAGGTGCTGGGCACTGTGGTTGCTAGGTGCTGGGCRCTGGGGCTGCTTCATAATGGGCATGTCTGGGTATTGGGTGCTGGACCGTGGCGGTGCTGGGCACGGGGGGTGCTGGGGTCTCGGCATGTCTAGGTGCTGGGTGCTGGGCTCTGGGGATGCTGGTTGATGGGCACCAGTGGTACTGGGTGTTGGGCTTGTCCGGGTGCTGGGCATGGCCAGGTGCTCGGTGCTGGGCACTGGCGGAGTTTGATGCTGGGCTCTGGTAGTGCTTGGTGCTGGGCATGTCCGGCTGCTGGGCATGTCCGGGTGCTGGGTGCTGGGCACTGGGGGGGCTGGGTGCTGGGCACATCCTTGTGCTGGGGGCTGGCCACTGGCAGTGCTGTGCGCTGGGGGTGCTGAGTGCAGGGCGCTGGGAGTGCTGGGTGCTGGGTGCTGGGGGTGCTGGGGGCTGGGGGTGCTGGGTGCTAGGCATATCCGGGTGCAGGGCATGTCCAGGTGCTGGGTCCTGGGTGCTGGGGGTGCTGGGTGTTGGGCATGTCTGGGTGCTGGGCATGTCCGAGTGCTGGGTGCTGGGCACAGGGTGTGCTGGGTGCTGGGGCTGCTGGGTGTTTGGCGTGTTTGAGTGCTTGTCATGTCCGGGTTCTGGGTGCTAAGCGCTGGCCGTGTAAGGTACTGGGCACTGGGGTTGCTTGAAGCTGGGCATGCCTGGGTGCTGGGCATGTCCAGGTGCTTGGTGTGGGCACTGGGGGTACTGGGTGCTGGGTTCTTGCGGTGCTGCGTGCTGGGCGCTGGCAGTGCTTGATGCTGGGCATGTCCCAGTGCTGGGTGCTGGGCACTGGGGGCGCTGGGTGCTGGAAACTGGGGGTGCTGGGTGCTGGACACTAGGGGTGCTGGGTGTTGGGCATGTCTGGGTGCTGGGCATGTCTTGGTGCTGGGTGCTTGGCGCTGGGGTGGCTGGGTGCTGGGCGTGTCCAGGTGCTGGGTGCTCRGCGCTGGGGGTGCTTGTTGATCGGCACTGGTGGTGCTGGGTGCTGGGCATGTCCGGGTGCTGAGCATGTCCAGGTTATGGGCATGTCCCAGTGCTGGGTGCTGGGCACTGTGGGTTCTGGGTGCTGGGCTCTGGGGGTACTTCGTGCTGGGCACGTCCGCTTGCTGGGCACGTCCGGGTGCTGTCTGCTGGGCCGTGGGTGTGCTGGTTGATGGGGGTGGCTGATGCTGGGTATGTCTGGGTGCTGGGTGCTGGGCCCTGGGGCTGCTGGGTGCTGGGCGCTGTGGGTGCTGGGTGCTGGGCATGTCTGGGTGCTCGGCATGTCTGGGTGCTTGGTACTGGCTGTGCTGGGTGCTGGGGGTGCTTGATGCTGGGCATGTTTGGCTGCTGGTTGTGTGGGGCTGGTTGCTGGACACTGTGGGTTCTGTGTGCTGGGCGCTGGGGGTGCTGGGTGCTGGGCTTGTCATGGTGCTGGGCATGTCTGGGTGCTGGGGATGTTTGTGTTCTGGGTGCTGGGCCCTGGGCGTGCTTAGTACTGGGCGCTGCAGGTGCTGGGTGCTGGGCTTGTCAGGGTGCTGGGCATGTGCGGGTGCTGTGTGCTGGGTACTGGCGGTGGTGGGTGCTGGGAGTGCTTGATGCTGGGCATGTTTGGCTTCTGGGTGCTGGGTGTGTCGGGCTGGGTTCTGCGTGGGGGCGCTGAGGGTGCTTGGTGCTGGGCATTTCCAGGTGCTGGGCATGTCCAGGTGCTTGGTGCTGGGCACTGGGGGTGCTGAGTGCTGGGTACTGGTGGTGCTGGGTACTGGCCACTGACGGTGCTGGGCCCTGGGGGTGCTGGGTGCTGGGCATGTCCCCACCCCACCTCAGGAGAACGTCCCCATCCAGCGTGTCCCCATGCCAGAGGGATGTCCCCATCCATCCCCTCTCCATGCCAGAGGGACATCCCCACTCAACCCCAGGTGAACGTCCCCATCCAACGTGTCCCCATGCCAGAGGGATGTCCCCATCCATCCCATAACGCTGCCAGAGGGATGTCCCCAGCCCACCTCAGGAGGATGTCCCCATCCAACCCATCCCCATTCCAGAGGGGATGTCCTTTGCTGACAGTGGCCTCTCTCCCCGCAGTATGATCTGGGCACCTTCCTCCCCAGCACCCCATCCTCTATGCGCCATCCGCCGCCAGTGGAGAAGGGCAAGGCCTTCCTCCAACACTTCCTCCACACTGCCCCCGAGGTGGACACAACATCCTGGTGGCGCTCCTCCTCAGCTCCTGCCTCAGYGACGTGGTGAGTCTGGCCCCATCATCACCATGCCCTCCCCGAAACAGCAGCTCTATGGGGCTGAGGAACCCCAAGAGGTGCCCCACAAGGACATGGGTACACGTCACCATCTTGGGTATCCCCAAGCCCAGGCTGGTGGCCATCATCACTCTACAGCTACCGGGGTGCCCAGAGACCCCCAGATGGCTTGAGACTCCTCAGCCAACTGGTTGAACCTGATGTGTCCCAATCCTTGTTTCCCCCAGAGGCTCCTGGGACAGTACCTGGAGCAGCGGTTCACGGAGTTGGAACCCCGGCAGCTCATCAGGACCTTCCAGGGGTGGCTGGAGGAGATCCGGGACTGCATCGAGGAGAGGAACCACTGGGACGAGCTGAGATAGAACTACATGAACCTGCTGGAGACCGAGAACAGAATCTCCATCTGAGTGCCCCTGCACCCCCAGCCCCTAGTACCCCCAGCCCCCAGCACCAGAGCACCCAGCACTGGAGTACCTAGCAAAACACCCACCACCGCCAGCACCTGGACGCCCCCAGCTCTGCCAGCACCTGAGCACCCCCAGCACCCAGCACCCAGCCCCACGCACCCAGCACCCAGCATCTGGACATACCCACGATCAAGCACCCCCAGTGCCCAGCACCCAGCACCACCAGTACTCAGCACCCCCAGCACCCAGCACCCGGACATGCACAGCACCCCTACATACCCAGCACCCAGCACCCCCAGCACCTGGATGCTCTCAGCACTGCCAGCACCTGAGCACCCCCAGCACCCAGCCCCATTCACCCAGCACCTGGATATGACAGCGTCCAGCAACCCCAGCGCCCAGCACCCAGCACCCAGCACCCAGACATGCCCAGCACTCAAACATGCCCAACACCGAGCACCCCCAGCACACAGCACACAGCACACGGACATGCCCAGCACCCAGACATGCCCAGCACCCAGGACCCCTGTCGCCCAGCAGCCAGCACCCCCAGTGCCCAGCACACAGCACCCCCAGTGCCTAGCAAGAAGTACCTGGACATGCCCAGCACCCACACATGCCCAGCATCAAGCACCCCCAGCGCCCAGCACCGCCAGTTGCCAGCACCCAGAACAGACATGCCCAGCAACCGGAGATGCCCACCACCAGCACCCCCAGCGCCCACCAGCCAGAACTCCCTGCGCCCAGCGCCCAGAACTTGGACATGCCCAGCACCGGGACATGCCCAGCACCCAGCACCTGCAGTCCCCATCACCCAGCACCCCCAGTGCTCAGCACGAAGCACGTGGACATGCCTAGCACGCGGAAATGCCCAGCACCAAGCATTCCCAGCACCCAGCACCCAACACAACCAGCGCCGAACAACATCAGTAGCAAGCACACAGCACCCAGATATGCCAAGGACCCGGACATGCCCAGTACCAAGCACCCCCAAGTGCCCAGCACCAAGAAACCCCCGCACCTAACACCCAGTAACCCCAGCACCCAGCACCCAGCACGTGGACATGCCCTGCACCCAGAAACGCCAGTACCCAGCACACAGCACCCGGACATGCCCAGCACCCAGCAACACCAGCGCCAGAACCCAGCACACCAAGCGCCCAGCAGCCAGCACCCAGACACGCCCAGCACCAAGCACTACCAGCACCCAGCACCTAGCACCACCAGCGCTCAGCACCCACCACCCAGACATGCCAGGCACCTGGACATGCCCAGCACAAGCACCCACAGCGCCCAGCACCCAGCGCACCCACCGCCCAGCGCCCAGCACCCAGCACCCGGACAAGCCGAACACCCAGCACCCACAATGCCCAGCACCGAATTCTGCCAGTGCCCATCACAAAGCACCCGGACATGCCCAGCACCAAGCATCCCCAGCACCCAGTACCGAACTCCGCCAGTGTCCAGCACCCAGCACCTGGACATGCTCAGCACATGGACATACCCAGCACATGGACATGCCCAGCACCCCCAGAGCCCAGCACCCAACACCCTCAGTTCCCAACACGCAGCAACCCCAGCACCCAGCACTCCCAGTGCCCAGCAGCGCCAGTACCCAGCACCCGGAGAAGCCCAGAACCCAGCACCTGGACAGGTCCAGCACCCAGACATGCCCAGCACCCGGACATGCCCAATGCCCAGCACCCCCAGTGCCCAGCACCCGGAACCCCCAGCACCCAGTACCCAGCCCCACACACCAAACAAGCCCAGCACCAGGACATGCCAAGCACCCAGCGCTCCCAGTGCGCAGCACACAGTGCCCCCAATGCCCAGCACCCATCACCCAGACATGCACAGCACCCGGACATGCCCAGCACCAAGCACCCCCGATGGCCAGCACCGAATTCTGCCAGTGCCAAGCACCCAGATGTACCCAGCACCGGACATGGCCAGCACCCAGAACCCCCAGCGCCCAGCACCCGGCACCTGGACAAGCCAGATACCTGGACATGCCCAACACCCAGAACCCACAGCTCCCAGCACCCAGCACCCAGACATGCCCAGCATCTGGACATGCACAGCACGCAGCAACACTAGCACCCAGAACCCAGAACCCCCAGAGTCCAGCACCCAGCACCTGGACATGCCAGGCACCCGGACATGCCCAACACTCAGCTGTGCCCAGCACACAGCACCCCTAGCGCCCAGCACCCCAGATGCTCAGGACCCAACACCCCCACCACACAGCGCCCAGTGCCTGGACATGTCCAGCACCCAAACATGCCCAACACACAGCACCCCCAGTGCCCAGCACAGCCAGAGCTAAACACCCAGTACTCCCAGCACTCCCAGCACCCAGCACCCAAACATGACAGGCACCCGGACATGCCTAGCACCCAGCACCCCCAGCGCCCAGCAACCAGCACCATGGGTACCCAACACCCAGCACCCCCAGAACCCAGCACACAGCACCCGGATATGCCCAACACGGGGACATGCCCAGCAGCCAGCACCCACAGTGCCCAACACCCGGACAACCCAGCACCCGGACATGGCCAGCACCCACCACCTGGACATGCCCAGCACCCAGCACCCCCAGCATCCAGCACCCAGAACACCTAGTGTCCAGCACCCAGCACCTGGACATACCCAGGACCAAGCACCCCCAGTGCCCAGCACCTAGCACCCCCAGCACCCCCAGCACCCACATCACCCAGCACCCAGCACGAGGACATTCCCAGCACCCAGTACCGCCAGTACACAGCACCCAGCACCCAGACACGCCCAGCACCAGGACATGCCCAAAACCCAGCACCCCCACTGCCCAGCACCCAACACCCAACCTCCAGCACCCAGCACTCGGACATGGCCAGCGCCAGGACATGCCCAGCACCGGCACATGCCCAGCACCCAGCACCCCYAGTGCCAGCACCCAGCAACACAAGCACCCAGGCAACTCCAGCACCCAGCATCCCTGTCGCGCAGCACCCAGCACCCAGACATGCCCAGCACCCAGCACCCCTGGGGCACAGCAACAAGCATGCCCAGCGCCCAGCATACAGCACCCAGACATGCCCAGCAACCAGCACCCCTATTACCCATTACCCAGCACCCCCAGCTCCCAGCATCCGGACATGCCCAGCAATGGGACATGCCCAGCACCAACCACCCCCAGCGCCAAGCACCCAGCACCGCCAGCGCCCAGTACCCACCACCCCAGCACACACACATGCCCAGAAGCAGGACACACCCAGCACCCACCACCCGTAGCGCCCAGCGCCCAGCACCTCCATCACCCAGCACACGGACATATCAAGCAGCTGTAAATGACCATCACCAACCACCCCCAGGTCCCATCACACAGCATACCCAGTGCCCAGCACCCAGCATCTCCAGAGCCCAGAACCCAGCACCCCAAATGGTCAGCACCCAGCACCTGGACACGCACAGCACGCAGCACYCCCAGCGCCCAGCACCCGGCCATGAAAAGCACCCAGACATGCCCAGGACCAAGCACCCCCAGTGACCAGCACACAGCACCCCCAGCGCCCAGCATCCAGCACCCAAACATGCTCAGCATCTGCACATGCCCAGCACACGCACATGCCCAGTTCCCATCACCCCCAGCGCCCAACACCCAGACAACTCATGCACCCAGCACTCCCAGTGCCCAACACCCAGCCACCTCCAGCACTCAGCAACCCTGCTACCCAGCGCCCCCAGCGCCCAGCACCCACAATGCCCAGCAACCAGCACCCAGACGTGCCCAGCACCCGGACATGCGCAGCACCCAGCAACCCCTGGGCCCACCAAACAGCACTCGGACATGGTGAGCACACAGCACCCCCAAAGCCCAGCACCCACTATCCTCAAGTGCCCAGCAGCCAGCACCTGGACATGAACAAAACCCGGACATGTGCAGCACCCAGCACCCCCAAAGGCCAGTACCTGGACATGACAAGCACCCTGCACCTCCAGCGCCCGAATCGCCCAGCACCCAGCCACCTCCAGCACCCAGGACCCAGACACCACCCAGCACCACGCACCCGCACATGCCCAGCACCTGCACATGCCCAGCACTCATCACCCCCCAGCACCCAGCACCACCAGTGCCCAGCACCCACATCCAGCACCAAACACCCAGCACCCCCAATGGCCAGCACCCACGACGGCCAGCCCCCAGCCCCCAGCCACTTCCATCAAATAGCATCCGCAGCGTCCAGCACCCAGCATCCGGAAATGCCCAGCACCCGGCACAAGCAGTGCCCAGCACACCCAGTGCCCAGCATGGGTGCTGGGCATGTCCGGGTAGTGGGTGCTGGGGGTGGTTGGTGCTGGGCAGTGGTGTTGCAGGGTGCTGGGGGTGGCTGGGTGCTGGGCACTGCTGTGCTGTGCATGTCTGGGAGTAGGGTGCTGGGCGCTGGGGGTGCGGGGTGCTGAGCAAGTTCAGGTTCCTTCTGCTGGATTGTGGGCGCTGGCGGTGCTGGGCTGTGGGGGTGCGGGGTGCTGGGCATGTTCTGGTGCTGGGTGGTGAGCCTGTGGTGCTGGGCGCTGGGGGTGCTGGGTGCTGGGTATATGTGTGTGCTGGGTGCTGGCCATTGGGGATGGTGGGTGCCTTGCGCTGGTGGTGCTGGGCGCTGGTGCTGGGGGTGCTGGGTGCTGGGCACGTTCCTTGTACTGGATCCTGAGTGCCGGCAGTACTGGGCTCTGCGGGTGCAGGGTGCTGCGCATGTTGTGGTGCTGGGTGCTGGTCATTCGAGGTGCTGGGTACTGGGCCCTTGAGGTGCATGTTGCTGGGTATATGCGGTTGCTGGGTGCTGGCCACTGGGGGTGCTCAGCGCTGGGAGTGCTGGGTGCTAGGCATGTCCGGGTGTTGCATGATGGGCGCAGGGGGTGCTGGGAGCTGGAGGTGGCTGGGTGCCGAGTGCTGGGGCCGATGGGTGCTGGACATTTGCAGGTGATGGGCATGTCTGGGGGCTGGATGCTGGGTGTGGGGTGCTGGACATGTTCCCATGCTGGGCGCCGGGGGTCCTGGGTGCTGGATTTGTCTGGGTGCTGGGTGCTGGGGGTTGTGGGGGCTGTTCATGTGCGGGTGCTGGGTATGTCTGGGTGCTGGGTGCTGGTTGCTGGCCATTGGGGGTGGTGGGTGCTGGGTTCATGGGGCGCTGGGTGATGGGTGCTGGCGTCCTGTGGGTTCTGAGTGCTGGGCATGTCCTTGTGCTGGGCACATGCGGGCCCTGGAGTTGTCTGGGTGCTGGGTGCGGGATGTGCTGGGGGCTGGGCACGTCAAGGTGCTGGGCATGACCGGGTGTGGGGTGCTGGGTGCTGGGAGGTGGGTGTGCTGGGCGCTGGGTGTGCTGGGTGCTGGGCATGTCCATATGCTGGGTGCTGGAGGTGGATGGGTGCTGGACTCTTCGGGTGCTGGGTGCTGGGCGCTGGTTGTGCTGGGTGCTGGCATGTCCAGGCACTGGGCGCTGGTCGGTGGGAGTGCTGGGTGCTGCAGGTGGTTGTGTGCTGGGCATTGGGGGTGCTGGATGCTGGGCATTAGGGAAGCTGGGCACTAGGGGTGGTGGGCAAGTGTGGGTGCAGAGCATGTGCGGGTGCTGGGTGCTGGGCACTGGGTGTGCTGGGCGCTGGGGTTGCTGGGTGCTGGGCATTTCCGGATGCTGGGGTGGTGGCACTGGGGATGCTGTGTGCTGTACATGTCCAGGTGCTTTGTGCTGGTCATTGGGGGTGCTGGGTGCTTGGCGCTGGGRGTGTTGGGCATGTCTTGTTGCTGGATGCTGGCCATTGGGGCTGCTGGGTGCTGGGCGCTGGGCACTGGTGGGGCTGGTCATTTACGGGTGCTGGGTATGTCCTGGTGCTGGGTAATTGGGGTGGTGGGTATTGGGCACTGGTGGTGCTGGGTGCTGGCCGCTGCGGGTGTTGGGCACTGGGGGTGGCTGGCCATGTCCACGCGCTGGGTGCTGGGCACTAGGGGTGCTGCGTGCTGGAGGTGGCTGGGGGCTGGGGGCTGACTGTAGTGGCTGGTGGGCATTGGGGGTGGCTGGGTTTTGGGCGCTGTGCGTGATGGGAGTTGGGCATGTCCGGGTGCTGTGTGCTGGCCATTGGGGGTGCTGTGTGCTGGGCACTTGGGATTTTGGGTGCTGGGCACTGGGGCTGCTGGGTGCTGTGGGCTGCGGGTGCTGGGTATATCCGGGTACTGGGTGCTGGCAATTGGGGGTGCTGGGTGCTAGGCACTGTGGCTGGTGGGTGTTGGGCATGTCCGTGTGGTGGGTGCTGGCCGTGGATGTTGTTGAGCGCTGGGGGTGCTGGGCATGTCCGTGTGCTGGGTACGGGGCGCTGGGGGTGCTGGGCACTGGGGGTGCTGGGTGCTGGATGTGGCTGTGTCCTGGGCGCTGAGCGTGGTGGGTGGTGGGCATTGGGGGTGCAGGATGCTTGGCGCTGGGGGTGCTGTGTGCTGGGTGCTGTGGGTGCTGGTTGCTGGGCACTGGCATTGCTGGGTGCTGGTTGTGCTGGGTGCTAGGCATTTCTGGATGCTGGGTGCTGGGCGCTGGGGGTGCTGTGTGCTGAAAGTGGCTGGGAGCTGGGTGCTGGGTGTGGCGGGTGCTGGGCAGTGGGGGTGCTGGGTGCTGGGCGCTGGGGGTGCTGGGCACGTCCAGTTGCTGTGTTCTGGCCATTGGGGGTGCTGGCTGCTGGGCACAGGGGCTGGTCATTTACGGGTGCTGGGCATGCACCCATCTGCAACAGCCAGCACTCCCAGCACCCAGCAGCCGGACATGCCCAGCACCCAGCACCCCTAATGCCCAGCACCCCCACTGCCCAGCACCCAGCACCCCTAATGCCCAGCACCCCCACTGCCCAGCACCCAGCACCCGCACATGCGCAGCCCCCATCACCCCCAGCGCCCAGCACCCAAACATGTCCAGTATCCAGCACTCCCAGCAGCCAGCACAAATCGCCCCAGCATCCAGCATCCAGGCACCTGCTGCACCCAGCACCCTCAATGCCCAGCACACAGCACCCCCAATGCCCAGYACACAGCACCCCCAATGCCCAGAACCCAGTGCACGGACATGCGCAGCACCCGCAGCACACAACACCGCCAGCGCCCAACACCCCCAGCGCCCAGCACCACCCATGCCCAGCACCCACCACCCCAATCACCCAGCAAATGGACATGCACAGCACCCATAAATGACCAGCACCCAGCACCCCGCACGGCACGCACCCAGCACCCGGACATGCCCAACACCCACCAGCCACAGCGCCTAGCAACCAGCACCCCCAGCACCCATCCCTCCCAGCACCCAGCACTCATCGACGTCCAGAACCCAGCAACCCCAGTGCCCAGCACACAGCCCGCGGACATGCCCAGCACCTGTAAAAGGCCAGCCCCACCAGCGCCCAGCACTCCCAATGGCCACCAACCAGCAACCAGATACACCCAGCACCCCCAGCGACAAGCACCCACACCCCCAGTGGTCAGCACACAGCACCTGGMCATGCCCAGCACACAGCACTCCCCACAGCCAGCACCCAGCACACAGACATGCCCAGCACCCAGCACCCCCAGTGCCCAGCACCCAGCACCCAGACATGCCCAACATCCACCTGTCCTCGTTCCGGCGGGGACAGAGTTAACTTTCTTCCCGGTAGCTGCGGGGTGTGTGCTGTGTTCTGCGTTTGGTATAGTAGGAGCGTTGATGGCCCATTGATGTTTTGTGTGTGGCTGGGTGGTGCTTGCACCGGGCACTTGGCCTCCCATGCCCTGCCAGGTGCATGGGAAGCTGGCGGGGGGAGCA
>JAYKAV010000700.1:1754942-1778241 GCA_035582835.1 Phoebastria nigripes | reverse complement strand
GGAGCCCAAAAGTCATGGACTAAATGAACTCAATGGACATTTTAGAGGGATGGCCCATAGACTAAGGGAATGACATCTGTGTATATCTCGAAGGGCAGGAAAAATGATGATGATTCATTGGAATGTATTGGAAAATGTGAGACCTGGGCATGACGTAGATGGTATAGAATAAGGGGTGGATATAGAGTAGCTGCAAAATACTGATTTTAATAGATTGCACCTGTGCTGTACAGTTGTAAATAATGTGTCCAAATTCACATCCCTCAGTTAGGGAAACAGTTTTGGTGGGGGTGAAAATTCCCTCACTGTAAAACTGTCAGGCTGTTCCCTTTTCTTGGGCAACTCTGAAGTCAGAAAGACTCAACTCAACTACACTATGACTCCAGAATGAGTATATATACCCTTTGGAAGGAACAAATTATTTTCACTTTCAGAGAATGCACTTTGTCCTCTCAACCCTGTGTTGCCATTTGACACCCAAGAAAAACAGAGGGGCTAACCTCACTAAACCATAACTGGCAAGGGAACTGAAGAGGTGGATGGAAGCAGAAATTAATCTGACATGAGAAAAAAGAGTAGGAATACTACATGTCCTGCAAGCCAGCAGTTTTCAGGCTCAAAGGGAAGTCTAGCAAGCATTCCAGATTGAGATGTCTGTAAAAGTCAGTGGGAAAGAAAAGAAATTCCTTTCTCTTCTCTGCCAAAGTCTATTGCCTAAAACAGGGTAAGCATTAATCAAGATTAAAGTGTATCTGAAAAATAAAAAGAAAAGTCAGTTCAGGTCCAACTAAGAATGTATTCTGCTAATCCATCCATGAGTCATGCTAGCATGCCCAACTTTCAGTTTCTATGCTTTGCTGGAATTTGCTATTGCAAATTAATGTTACTTTAATGAAGCATTTTGTAGCTTATTTTTTCTCCTTGTTTAAACTCCCATTAGAGAAGTATTTGAGGGGTGGTACAATAGACCATAGCAATGCCTTCATGGTTATTCCTCCCTAAAGAATCTGAAAAGGATATTACTTGCCCATGAGGCTTCCTTTAAGATGTTAGAAAGTATGTAGTAAAGTCCTTACTTAGGCACTTGCTGGTGTTCACTTGTTGTTAAATTGTATTTTAAAATAATAATTTTCTTGTTTAATGGTGAGTTTTTAATCATCAGCATATTAGACTATGTTATATAGTTGTTCTGTTCTGATGGTTTATAATAGAGGTCTTTAATTGCCTCTTGCCTGATTTTCCTTTTCACTTTCTCTACTCAGGACCCAAACATCRCCATTAGATAGGGGGAAATTCTTCTCTCAGCCATAACAGTAGAAATCATAAGTGAAATTCATCTCTGTACAGATACCTAGCATGAGATATCTGTGTTTTGAACAGCTGGACAAGGATGAATTTCATACGCACAGAAGGCAAATTGAAGGCAAATTTTTAGTATTCAAACTATAATGACTGTGTAGATGGACCCTTAGACCCTATTACACAAGTCTAGTGAAGTCCAGCTGAATGGTTCTGCTTTTGCCACCTCAGAGTTATCATGCCAGGTAATGATACACTTCAGAAGAATATGAAGGTAATTTTAGCAGCTGGGTTATTTTTCATAGTAAAGGCCACATTTAACAAAGTGTCCTGCATAAGCTGCTTAGATTTTTGAGGTGAAATCTAAGTCTTACTCAAGTCATTGAAACCAAGCTTGTTTATTTTTCTGTGAAGCATTTATATAAGTCTTGTAAGACTCAAGAATTATATAAAAAAATGTAATCCTCTGTAGGGAAAAGTGTCTGTAACTAAATCCTGTCGTAATGTTCAGGAAAGTATCCTTACTGGAGCACACATTCCTGTTTCAGGAAGTGCAGTGTGGTAGATGTTGAGCAATTAGAAGTTTACAAAGAATGCCCATTGTGAAGAGGAATGAAAACTGCTACTTAACCCCTGGCAGAGAGAGAAGATACTTTCCTTGTCCTTAATGCTAGTGATCTGTCTGTTTTTCTTCTGCCCACTAATCTTTGTGGTAGTGATCTGAAGCATAAAGATTTTGCTCTGTTTAGAGAACCTCAGGCTCTAGTTGATTGGCCCGGTCTTCAGTGATTCAACTTTTATTCGATAAAATTAAATTTCCATATGTTGCCCTCAGATGGAAGATTTTAGTTTTAACAAGTTCTGTCATTTGGTGACATTAATGACAGTATACAAAGCTCACTTCATGTTACTCTCTACGTTTGGTTACAATATAAAATATGTGTCTTGTTTTAATTTGTTACCACCACAAGTGATATCTGAAGCACTAGTCTATGCCAAACTTTGACAAAGACTAAAATCCTGCTCATGTCAGTGATATTACAGATGTGGAACTACAGTTAAATTCTGCATGTAATGCCTTCCTAAAACAGGAGGCCTTGAGTAGCAGAACTATGCAAGCCCTTGAGTAGCATAAGCTCACAAATAGATACTGGCATGCAAGAAAGCTTCATTCTTTTCACCTGTCTACCTGACTTGATGGGAGTGTGTATTTATGTCTTGTAAAGACAGTGGTATATAACATTTGAAGTCAAAGTATGTCAGAAGACCAAGACCACTATATGCTGCCCACAGTGTAGACTAAAGCTATACTGATCTTGGGGGAAAAAAAAAAGACTATTTCCATTTTTTTTCTGTCTGAACTACACTTGTTGGAATACACTTGCAGTTGAAAGGATACCATAAAATATTGAAATTGGTAAAAACAGGTGACATAAGCCAAAGACTCCTATTAGAAACCTATAAATTAGAAAATTAGGAGCTGTATTGCTTGCACAGTCTAAATTAACATATGTAGTCTAAAGTAACATACGTGCATATATTGTCAGTGCAAATTTTGAAAATTTATTAAAAAATTATAAAGGGAATATTTATAAATAACTTCTAAAAATACAATAGAGATTACTTTTTCTAATAATTTATAAGTTACTATCAGTGAGATTTATATACATGATTGATTATTTTAGTACATTACAGATTATTTTATAATTAAGTATTCATAAACTGGAATATATAAACTTTGTAATGGAGGTCATGTATACAGCATTATGTAGCATCTCTGGCAATAATTTATTAGTGAAATTGTGTATTCAATTAATATTGTACTATTTGATAAAATATTTATATAGATCCAGATTTGATTTAGGAGCCCTATAACTGATATACAGTGCTGTTGCTGTTCAGAAATGCTGAGAATAGTATGTAACACTTGAGGACTAATTTTTTGCTAGGCTGTGATCTTCAGACCTGTTCTTGCAGAGGTATCACATGGCTTATGTCTTGATGCAATACTCTAGAAAGTGGAGAAATGAAGGTAGGAATACAATACTTTGCCAAAGGGCTTTTGCACTCTATCCATCTCACTAATCCTATTACCGGGAGCAAAATTTGTAAGTTTTTTTTTTCTGTTTTGTTGTTGCCTATATTTCCCACCCACATGAAGTGCAGTATCACTGTTTTTTGGTTATAAATAAAGTGTTATTGTCAGAGCTCAAGTCCAGTGTACAGGCTCTGTTCCAATTTGCAACTAGAATGCTTTGGACTTGTATCATCTGATATGTAGTTCTTTTCACATGGCAGAGGCAGAGTTCTTTCTAGTTTCTTAGAATGCTGTGGGTGTGAAACTAAAATGTACCCTTGAAATGGCTTAGGCAGGTACCTAATTTTGTGAGAGCTGGCGTGGTACTTAATGCAGAGGACAAATTTACGTTTTCATAGTAAACATTCAATTATGTATAATTCCTTCTAGTCCTGAGCTCTTCATACTTTTGTGCCTGCATTAGAGCAGAATACTGCATATCTGTGATTGTCATGCAGTAAAATACAAAATGTGAATAACTGTCTACATTCCTTTTCTGAATCACACAGGGCTGTTTTATCTTGTCCAGCACTATTTAATATATCATTATTTATTATTTTTCCTTTGCAACTCTCATCTGCCAGAAATATTCAGCTTTATTCATATCCTCAGGAAACACAAGGAGACGCTTCTACGCAGTCAAGATACATTGAAATTTTGCCTCTTATATGGACAGAATATCCCCTAAGGGACAGCATAACATCTGTGCTTTGTGCCAATGAGAGAAAACTGGTCATGCTACTGAAAAGCAACAATGGTGGCACAGGTAATCTACCTGGTTGTCCAATCTTTTCCCTGCTGCTGAACAAAGAAATGAAAATTATCTTGCAAATCAGTTGCACTAATAAATTTTCTCATCTGTTAGATGAGATGGAGTTAGAAACAGTTTCCTTGATAGTTCTCCAGCTGTCAGACTAAGTCCTAAATCTTGACTGGAGGGAGAATTTTAGAACAGAAGTATATACTGGTCCTTCTCCCAGGAAAGTTGGAGACATGTTAGGAAATAAAATATTCATAGAACTAATAACAGTACTTAGCCTCTCAAAATGCTATATATACCGGTACAAAGTACTAGGTACTAGCAAAAGCTTTAAAATTACATCCCTACTACCTCTATAGATAATTTTGAAAGTTAAAAAATATCACCTCAGTGCAAAGGGCTCACAGTATAGTGTCTAAAACTTAGAAATTAATTAGAAGTGGTATTTTCATGAATGGTGTAGCTAGCTAAGGAGAGTTTGCCTGAACATCTCATTACAATTGAGTAATGACAGTTCAGTGACTGGTAGTTAACTGGTAAAATCATCTGACTGCTCTTGTATCATTTTGTTGTCTTAAATTCTTAAATATGCTGTGCATTATTTTTTCCTTATTTGTTATATAGCTTGACCCTCTTCTAACAGGTTGGTCTTGAACAGTCAATATCCTGCCCCCAAGAATTTCTGCTATGATGCAATATCATACTTAGCAGCTTCCACATATGAACAGCAGATGGTTTGAGCTGAATACACATAAGCATATGTGACTGTATGTTGCCATCCTTTAGTTCTGTTTAACCCTTCAGCAGCTCTTTGCCTTTGCCATTTAACAGTCTTGTTCGGAAATGGGAAGGAATTCAGACTGTGAAAACATGAATATTTTTTCCTGTTTACACTAGTGGTTGGTTTTTTTTATATTATTGTGATAGCTAAGAATAATCTGCTTGACTGGTCAATGGATATGAAAGTCTGTTTTGTTTCCAGCTGCTTACAGCTCCTCTGTGTTTAACAGCAGACAGACATGGGAAAGTATGGTTTGGTAAAAGTCACAACACATCATTTGTGAGACAGTGCTTCCAGCTGCTGCTACTAACCACAATTTTATGTATTTTTAGGATTCTGTCTCACTTTACTCCGTTATTATTTTCTCTTTCTGTTTTGTGCAATAACAAGAACTGTTCTGGTTGTTGATAAACTGGCAAATTTTTTTTTGTGCTGAGTCATTTTACTTAGAAATATAGAAGTGCTCTACATTCTTCTTATCAAAATACTTATGTTGGATGGTTTTGACATTGCTTCATGTCTCAGGTAATTATTTAAAATGTCAGAAACAAACAGTCATGACTTATATGAGCTATGCTGAGTGCTTAGCAACAGAAATATGAGTATATATGCACCTGCTTTCTGCCTCTCTCAGGAAGCTTGCAGCTCACCAGATTTCCTCCAAAAGATACCAGTGTGGAAGAGGAGTTGCCTGCCAGCCTTGTGGTGCTTCAGTTGTTGGGGTGCTCCACAGCAGCCCTTCTCATGCAATGTGGGACATGGTGCAGGCTCACCATAACTTAGGGTGGATCTGTCTCTCTTTAACTACAGTATAAATTAGAATGTGCAATTTGGCTTCTCTCCTTGAACTCTAGGCATTTAAGCCATATCAGAACTTGGCTTGAAAATATTTCTAAAATGTATTTGGTATTACCACTGCCTTCCTAGGCAGATACTTATCTTGATTGCAACCTACTCCTGTATTTTGGGATGAGACCCAGACATGCAGTAGCCTGTCTTACCTCCTTACCACTGCTTTGGCTTCCACAGATCAAGAAAGAAACTACATTACTTTCTACCCATCACATCACTTTTAGTCTAGGTGAAGACTSAGTGCCCTGACTGAATGCCCCGATTAGGGCCTGAATTTAAATAGCTCCTAGAGTAGTAGGAATAAAGGCAAAATGTAGTTTTTTGTGGAAAAAGGTCCACTGTTAGTTGATTTGTTTACAAATACAACAGCTCAGAATTGCAGTAATTCACTGGAAGACTTGCATTATGCAATGATTTCATATGGCACACATAATGACCTTTTCTGTTCAGTTTTGTACATACAGGAATTACTTTCCAACGTATGTTTTTCTGTAACTGTATTTGCATTAGCTGGTTTTGTGTACCATATTTGAGGAAGTAATAACTACTTGCTAAATATTAGTTTTATAATATGGTTAAAATATACAAATAGCTTTCACCAAAGCAATCACCTTTAGCTCCTAAAGTACTGAGCATGGATGAAGTGTAGCCAGACAGCAATTTTTTTTTTCAACAGGAAAGATTTTTAATAGCAACATGATTAGCTGCTTGCATCTGGTAGCTGCTGCTTTTAAAAAATGCTTTGTGAAGCATTTTTTGAAATATATCTGACTCAGATTACATATTCATTAACTGTAAAACCCTGTACAGAAAGAGAACAACACTAGAAGAGTTTAAAAAAACCACTCTAGTAGTGTTAGTAAATGAAATGGAATTTATAATCCTTTTAGGCTGTCCATATAACTACTTAGAAGCCATTGGTGCTGAATGACAGAAGGAAATCCCATTTAACATCTGCCTGTCTCTGTCCACCTTCACACCTACCCTAGTATCTAAATATGACCTGACAGGCATATTGGAGGAGGAATTAAATGGCAGAAATGACAATTAGGTATATGATTTGCAATTATTTTGCTACAGAAGTTGAAGAAAATTAGACACCAAACTACTATGTATTTATAGTTGTTCCTGCCTATTAGCATACTGCTTCAGTGAAAACACATACTCAATCAATCAGGCTAAGAAATTAAATGCCGCATTTTCACTAGACATTCTTTAATATATACTGGTGTTACAAAGGCTATTGTAATAAGATTTTATTAACCATAAGATTACTTAATTCAATATACAGACTATTGGTTATAACATCTTCAAACAAAACTAAGAGTATTTTCAACAGCAAGCAATTACAAAGATACTTGGGGGAAGGAGGCTTACAAAATGCAGCACAATACTGAAGAAAAGAATACAGTAGTTTGCCACAAGAAAATTAATGTAAATGGACTTTATTTTATTTAAATGTTGTACAAAAACAGGGTAAGAGCATTTATTTTCTTGTCAAATGAAGGATAATGAAAAATAACTACCCAACTAAAATGTGTTAAGTCTTATTTCAAAATAAACACAGTGGATATTGTGCAAGAAAGAATAAAGTCACTGAAAGTCATTGAAACTGAAAAGATTTTTTTTTTGTGTTAATATGAAGTATAGTAATTTCCTGTGTGGAATGGAAATGAATGAGGTTCTGCCAAAACCTCAAAATAACCCAAGCCACATAGTTGGGAGAAAGATGTTTCTTTAACTTTTTTCTAACTGTTTAATCTTTGCTCTAATGCTGGAGCAGCTCCATCAATGAGATGCTACTGAAGAGCAGCAGCCTGCATTTTATCACTGTGATTTATCTCAGTGCTCAGAACTACTCTGTGCAGCAAAATGAGAGACCCAATGGCTACAACTGCTACACCTGCTAAAGCTGACAAGGTGCTAGGTTGGTGGGAATTTTCAGAGAAGAATTGATGACTGAGGGAGCCACTGCTGAAACTGATGCTGCAGGGCTGAGAAAGACATGTCTGTTTGTAAGACGAACAGACATGCAGACATGCACAAACTGAAACTGTAAGGATTTTTTTTTTATCAAGACTTTTATCCCATAGCTAACAGTTTTATCTCATGTTATTGCCACCACACCTTAGCCTAGATTTGCAATTTTTCCATCCAGTGTCATTTTTTTAAAATATGATTTGACTTCAATTTTGTACTGCGAAACTCCAGGGCCACTCTTAGATACCCTCTTTGTCTCCTCTGCTACATTTAAAAGTGGAGGGAAGATTCTAGATACAGATGGATGAAACCAGTACCCAGGGTCAGCCAGTACAAATTGCAGCCATTCAGGAGTAGGCAGACTGGTGACAGTGAAAGAAGGAGAGAAACTTCACGTTGCCTGTATGCACAAGCCATTCATATTACTGACAAAGCATAGGAATACCCTGTTACCAAATTCACTCGCAAATGCATGAGTCTGTATGTGAAACAGAGGCATCCTGGGTTGAAATAATTTATGACTTCATGTAAAAGCTGTACAGATTTGTTTCGTTTCAGTGCAAGTTTGAGAGATTTTAAAGATAGCAGCAAATATTTGAAAGTTTGATCAATCCCATATTTTTTTCCAAGTGTGTTTTCACCTTGAAAAGGTGTTAAAAATTGAAAGTATGTTGAATTGTGTAGGATAAAGAGATAAGAAAAAGATTTCAGAGAAAAAAGTCACAACAGTTGTAACTGTTCTTCTCAAATAAAGCTCAGATTCATAGAGCTATTTAGGTAATTAGGCATCTAAGACTCACTGTAATTATTTAGAGTCACATCTCTAGAACACCCTGGCCCAGTCAATTTCAGTGAGGGAAGTTTCCCTTCCAGATCTTTTCTAGATCAGATCATAAGGCTGTTTTTCTCTGATGACAGGTGGGTACTGTGAGTCCATGATGAGAATTTTTCTGCTCAGAAGGAAAAGGAGCATACACAAAATACAATAGAATGCACCGTAAAAAAAATTATTAAAATGCAAGGAAAGAGTTTTTGGTAGACTGCTGAAAATTTTGAGGGAGACTTTTCTTCCCAGAAAGTAAAGGTTTTCCAGCTTCATTTTTTTTTTCCAGAATAAAGCTACATTCCAAACTTTCACAGTCCTGACTGGAATGTAATTTCTGTCCCCAGCAGTTCTAGTAATGAGAAAAAGGTTGTATACATTTTCCAGGGAGATGCAGTATGAGAGTGTTTGACTGTGTTTCCTTTGGGCTAGGAAAGTAAGTACTGAGTTCTTCAGGCTGCTGCTTCTCAGAATGTAAATTATTCTTGCAGTGAAGAAATGTGTATCACACACTCTTTCTGGTGGTTGGTATAAGAGAATTCTTTATATCATATTTATACAACATTTGACAGGAAAGGAATTACATTTGGTGAAATGTGCAAGTTCTGCGCATTTGTGAGGTTTTTGTAAATGATATGTAAAAAACTTGTATTATATGCTATAATTACAATCACTATATGTGAGTACTTGCTTAGAAATTGCTGGTAGTTAATACAGTTTCTCATCTTCAGAAGTATCTTCATTACTAAGACATTTTCCATAAATATTTTTTTTGTCTACTTTACAGTGTTAACAATTTCAAAGGGCAGTCACTATCTATATGGACAGCAGTTTGAGGCAGTGCAACTGAAGGCTAACTTTTGCAGAAGCTTTACATCAGTGTAAGCCAACGTTTCTGCAAACAGAAGCAGTCCTGGCCTCTTTTGGACTGCTAATTTCCACTCTATGCAACCCCTTCCTTTGTGCAAGCACAGATGATTGTGTGGCTACGTGAAACCATAGTGAACTAAAATTAAACTGTTTTTTGGCTGGCTAATATTAACTCAATTCTCCTCCCTATTCCAGGTCACTAGAGAGACACACATCCCATTGTGTTAGGGGGGTCACATGGGGTCAGGAATAAGCACTTGAAGCAGACTGAGGACAAGATTCATTCTTTCAGCATCAATGACAAGCTGTTTATGGTTACAGATTAATTTTCAGAAACAGTTAGTCCTATTTACCTTATTAAATAGATTACACAGGGTCAATTCTTTTGCCAGCACTGGGCATTTCTTTGGCAGTATCAAGCAATAGAAAGCTCCAGCTTAAATTTTGCCTCAGCTATGTGTATCCATTATGCCTACAGTATGATTACCTTTGTTTTGGCCAAGGCAGTGCTTATTATTCCTTAAATGATAATATTAACAGGTGTCAGAAAGTTTCAGCTAAAAACCTGAACTCGACTGCTTTCTAGGCAAGTGTAAGATTTTCATTTTATAACAAAGTTGTTGACATTGTCATGTTTCACTAACAGGAGAAAAGTGTATATTTTGAATTAATCTTTGATTGCTTTCATTGATGCCTAGCCTTTAAGGACTGAAACCCGCCACCACGGTCAAACAAGTTATTCAGTGAAATCCTGTAGGGTTTATGCAGGCCTGGTTGTAAAACAATGCTACCTACTGTAATACAACAAATTTTTGAAACAGAACACTTACTATAGACTTAAAAGCAGCTCATACTCTGACACTGTTCCAAGATGATTGACTGTGATAGTTACAGATTGGTTGAAATGCATTAGAGGATATGCATTATATATCAAGACATTATAAGTTATGAGAAACTACTGTCAGGCAAGCAATTATGATAGCTCATCTTGCAATGCTAATTACAAAATGTCTGGAAAATACCTTATCTACATTTATGAAGCTTCCTGCATTGATCAATGAAGTAGATGTGACAGTGTAAAGAGGGGCACTACAATTACTAAAACTTCAGTTAAATAGGTATCTAAATGGCACAGGAGAACTATTCACAAATGTATACTGGTGCAACCTATGGAATGAGTGGTGTTTGGAAGTGGATTTTGTGACCTTGGAACAGCTTTTAGATCCGTAAAGTATTTTGCTCAGGTCCTCCGGAATGAATAATATCTTCCAACATAAACTGATGATGGTGATACTCAAATCTAGCAGCTAACTAGGAAACAAGTTGTGTGAAAGACAAATGAGATCCTAAAATGCATTTCATAAGGTACATATGAATGCCACTATACAAGACATTGTTGACACTTCATCTGAAACACTAAGTACCATTCTGGGCGCTCGAGTTCAAGAAAATGAAACTGAAATCAGCATAGGTGCAGAGAAGGGTAGCCAAGAGAATGAGAGGCTTATCTTGCTAAGAAAAACTGATATGTAACCTTACAAAGTGAAGGTTAAGGGAGCAGACAAGYCCTGTATGGAAACATATGGGGATGAGGTAAGAAATACTTGAGCCAAAGTCAACACTAGAAGTGGAAGAAATAGTTATCAATGGTTCAAGTACACATCTCAGCTGGAAATTAGATAAAGGTACATAATCATTAAAATAATCAAGTTCTGAAACAGCCTTTCAAGCAGTTGGTCCAAAAACTCTAATTGTGTTTAAGTTGGAACTTAGTAAGTTTCGTAAACAGATTATTTGGTGTGATTCTCTGCAATAGAAGCAGGTGGGGCTCGATGGCATTGAAGTTCTTTCAACTTTAACGTTCCTGTTGCAACTGAATTACCTTCTAATATCTGCTTTTCAGTCAGCTTTCCCATCCGTTCCAATACTTTTTATAAACTCAAGGGATTATTTTTATCCTTTGCTATGGTATTAACAGCAAGTCAATGGTTATTTCCATCTACCTCCTCATCAGTGTATCAATGATGATTAAATGTATCTGCATTGCATTACACAATATCACTGCTGTTCAGACTGGAGTATTCTTGTTTGCTGCAACAATTTGACTACAAAAAAAGAAAAGAATTGAAAAATTGAGAGGAAAGTTCTTTTCATGTCTACTGTCTTTGAGAGTGCCCTGGAAAATCTGCTGTTATTTAGAAGCTGCAGGTTATATATGATTAGAAGGGCAAAGTCCACAGCTTCCCTTTCTACATATAGGAGCGTAAGAGTAGCTAAAGCCATGGCACTGTTTAGAATGGAATAAAAAGAAGTGAGCTACTCCTAACACAGACTAGTTATGGATTAATTCCCCTGATGCACAGCAAGGAATTATACATTTCCTTCTTGAAGCTTAGAGTGAACTCTCAATCTGCAGAACTGTAAGATACCATGGTATGAAACTCCCGATTTGTGGGATCTCTAAAGTGGATATGCTTAGAAATTTTGGAATATAGAGAATTATTGTAGATTTTTTAGATTCTTTTCCCTCAGAATAGTATATTTTAAATTACTAGTCACACCTTATGAATTTTTGAATTGCTCTTTTTAGTTCATAAATGATTTCTCAGTCAGATAATCATACCTATGGGATACATAGATATTTAAAAAAAAAAAAATCTGTGAACAAGTGGGTAATACAGTACTTGAGAACTGCTGCAGCCTAAATTATTAACAAATCTGCCACAAACAGTACTGCTAAATTTAAAAAAATGATGTTTCCTTTGCATTTTATGTTATACACTAAGAATATTTGCTAGCAGCAGTTGCTACTGGGCAAGGGATAGATGATCATTAACTGTTAGCTCTCTCATATATTGGAAATTTGTCAAGTACTGTAACAGTACCTATGTGTCATTAGAGTCATAGTGTCATATCCGAAATTACCTGTAATGCTAAGCGAAGCTAGTAAGGTCATTCAGGACAGAAATAGGCTCATGCTCCTGTATATGTATTATGTTTATGGTAGTTCGAATGTATCTGATTGCCACTTAGTTAAGCTTTTAAATGCAACTATTTTCCAGTAAACACACATTTTGTTCTCTACTGTTAGGATACTAAATATAGATTTATTGATTTGAAGAAAATATCACAGGCTTAGAAGAGATAAATGAGTATCATGATTGAAAATCTTTTCTGTCACTTGGGATAGGTTGTATTTTTAACCTTGGGAGAAAAGCCAGAAGGTAGTTCAAAGCCTGACCTTTACTCCTCAATAGTCAGACCTATATATAGTGTTTTACCAGACAGAGCTCCAGGTCCTTGGTCTCCCTATTCTGCTCACTGAAGTAAAAGGTTTCAGTTATTGAAAAGGATAGTTTGCTTGCAAGTAGATGTGGTAAATGTTATTCTAAAAGGAATCCATTCCTCATCTCATACTCCATACACTTCCTGGATTTAGGAAGAAGGCATCTTCACTTAAGTGCCTATTTTGCTTGTTCTCTCAAAATGGTATATGCCTGCTTGGCTGTATACTTTTTTGCATATTCTTTCTACAGTAAGTGAAACATTTGCAGCTTGTATCTGGCTGTATTTCTGCTGCTGCTCCTTTGCTGCTCCTCTTTTGAAAAGGAAATACCTTATTCTTACTGAAAGGACCTGAGAAAATAAAAATATACCACTCTCCTTCAGCTAGGTAACATTGTTCTAATTGAGAAAGGCAAGGATCATTAATCCTGAAAAAGGCTCCAAACACGTTCACTTTCTTAGATTTAGTACGTCATAAACAGCAACATGTACTTGCCTCTAGGGCTGACTTGACCTACGTGCTAAGCTTGCTTGCTGTAAATGTGTCATAACTCCATAACTGTTTAAAACTTTAGAAGAAATAGAAACAAAGCTCTGTGTTAAAGTAGAATACAAATTTTCAAGGATACTCCTTGTCTATCAGTAGTTTCATCACAAGGTTATAATTTCATGACAGTCTTAAAAACTTCTAACAGTGAGCCAATACAGAATATACTTGGTTTAGAAGTATTGCAAAACTTCTGAGTAAAATCACCTATATCTCTTATCATTGCTCTTTCATCTATGGCTGTGTAGAATGTAGCATTTTGACTGGAATTAGTGACAAAGAAGAAGCACAAGATAGTCCTGAGCCAGATTCCGGATCCAGAGTTTATAAATTTAGATAAAATAAATTATAAGATAGAATTATTTAATTAATTTTAAATTAGAAATAAACACTCATCATCTTTCAAAGGTTTGAAAACCAATTCCAAGTCTGAATTATATTGTGATTGTGTATTTTACAAGAATAAAAACATATTTACATTACACAGAGCAGTTGCTCACATATGTTTTTACATGTGGAAAAGATAAGGAAACAGAAAATACAGACTTGCCTACTAAAAAGATTTGCTCTATCTTCTGAAAATGCTATCTCTTGTCGAAGCAAAATTTCTTTATTACAAAAGATGTTACTTGTAAATAAGATGGGCAGACACTGCACTTTCCTGACCCCGTACACAAAAGAATTTTGCATTTCCATTAAAAATATATAACTTGTGGGACTCAGCTGACAAGCATGGCCATCTTCAAAGCCTGAGGATTTGCCTCTATGGACAACCTGGTTTGTGTGTTCTTTAGCAGCTCCTTCTTTCATTAATAATTTACAGTGGTTCTCAAATGGTTTCAGACAGCTTCAGTACAAAGTTCCAATCGTACCTTAAAGAGAATCATGTAACAGTTATGGCCAGATTCTAGTGCAGTTTGAAATGAAAACACTTACAGGTGATTAAACATTTTCATGATGTAACCAAATGCAGATTTGTTTTCAAAGAAATTCCTGTCTGATCATCTTGAAAATTTCATGGCAGATTAACATTAATATATATGAAAGCACTATATAAACAATTGGACTAACATAGAAACATGTTTTGGGGCAGGATCTTTTGCTCCAGCTCCTCCAAGAGACAGTGATATCTTAATCAGAATATCTGTTTCTTGAAGATCCATGCCAACAATAGAGATGTCTGACTACTCTTCTGATTGATAATAGGAATATTCAGTAACACCCTGCCCCTAAAGAATCTTATTTTTTAAATGAAATTTGCATTAAAGTTTTTATAATATTCCTAGAGGTTATATCAAGGACTTAATAGGAGACTGCCTTGTTTTAATTACAGGTTCTCCAGCAATGCTGCAGACAAGCTTGAGCAAATAACTCTGCCCAAGTTATTCATAACTCTGATTAACTTTATTCAAAATCAACCCAAATAACTGATGAAATATTTATCCCAGAAAGGTACAGCAAGTCTTATTCATTAAGGAATATGGTGGCTAACTTTTCTGGAATTTAAAATCTGTTTCTACTATCTGTCACATTCCCATTCATACCTTGATAAGACATTAATAGAAAACCAGTTATGCTTTCTATGTATTTGGCCAACAAGATTCAAAAATAGAGTATGCAAAATAGAAAATATGAAATTCTGGCTTCATTCAGGTAAGTAGATATTTTGGTACCTTTTTCAGTAGGACCAGATCTCTCTTTGCAGTTCTGTTGGGCTTTTGTTTTTTTTCTTGAATTTCATCTTGGCCTCTTCTTTTTTGGCTGAAGTGGCAGAGTTAAAAAAGACCCAGTACCAAATGCCTTCTATATGGGCAGTCTTTGAAAAACTGATGAATATATATGAACATTGTGACATTTCATTGTCACCTACAATGTAAAATGAAATTAAATGTGAGTAAAATTAAATGAAAAGTAGAATGAAATGAAATTTTGAGTTAAGGTTTTCTTCAATGATAAATTTTCGTGCTAACAGTTACTAGGAAGTATTTCACTTCAGAAGAAAGTCTTGTGTCTGTTATCTATGAAATCCTGCTTCAGTGTAGTGATTCAAAATGAACTACAAGTCACTGTTGATACCAGAGATTTAGTGCAGTGTATATGCATCAGTGACATCCCAGGAAGAGTGATACATTTGGAATTAAATTTTTACTTTAGACTTCAAAACATAGTTTCTCATCTGGGTTCAGCTGATCATGTCTGTATTAGGTAATACAGACCTAATTAGTATATGGAGCCCCCATGCACAAAGTAGTATGGAAAAACAGCTGTGTGTTGAAAGTCAAATGTACACTTCCCTCGGCAAGTGCAATCAGTTCCATTTGCTCTTGGAATGGTCTATTCATGCATTTTATTTTGAATTCATGTAGGATGGGTACTTGCCTGGCTTTTATGCTATTCAAGAATTTCTTGTACAAGAGGAAGCTATAGCTTCCCTGCTAGTGTGATTTACTTCTTGCTAGCTACAAGAGCATAAGAAAGATGTTAGGTGGCTGAGGATCTGCCCCCAAGAATTCATGATGCAATATTATGCCAGGATGCATACAAGAGAGATGCAGAAATAGAGAACATAAGGAAAATAGTATGAAATAGTGATAAAATATCAGACCACAGTTCAATCTAGCCCAGTATATGCATAGCAAAAGGAAAATAATAATTTATATCATGTTTTTATCATGTTGGGACAGAGCAAGCAGAACAGTCTCCTTGGGTCCTGGGGACCGACACTGAGATATCGGAGGTACCATTGCTCCTAGAAGGTCTCTTTAGGAATGTAACCTCAGTATGTTCCTGTAGGTATTCAGAACTTGGCTCAAATTTATTTTTATGTTGGTTTATAAATATATTCTTACTCTGATCATTAGTCTTCATATGCAAGTCAGTYTTGAGTCAAATTTTCTTTTTCTACTTTTTCCATTGAAAAATTAGAATTATATCTTCAAGGACTCTGATCCCCTATAGACTTTCTTGCAAAATTTTCTTGCAAGTATTATATAAACTTTTCTTTGATATGTCACATATTAATATTCTTGGTTCAGTGTTTGTATGTAGTAAACAGTCTAAATTCTGCATCACAGAAAGAAATAATTTGCAATCAATCATCAAATGTATTTTTTTAGTCCCAGCAGAAAATATAAAACTATAACATTTCCAACTGCTTTCTATCTTGGTGGTAGAAAAAAGACACCATTACACAGTGGTGACCTTTCTGACCAGAAAGGAGGATGAAAAAGATAAATCAAACATGCCAAATGCACACTTTTAAAATAGACATAGAATACTATTTGTAATTGTATCTCAAGACTAGATGTAAATGACAAGGCATTCAGATACTGTTACCATATCTTGTCACCTTAAAAAGACAACACTATGAGTAGGGAAATGTTAAATAAATGACAAAGATGATGCCATCAGTTTCCAAATTAACTCTGTAAACTACAATTTTTATTCACTTTAAACTTTTAAAACGGGGAATCTTTGTGACTGAAGAAAAAGAGAAGATACTTTTAAATCCCAACATTCTGATTTTATTGTTAACAAATCTTGGATTCTAGTTATTTTTAAAGATTTTTTTATACCTGCTATTTACATTATATCTGGTTGTGACAGTCATGCGGAGGATCAGCTTAATAGAAATATCCATTTAGATATGTATGCAGCATTTTAGCACATCAAACAGAGCCCATGTTTTTTAAATTTATTTGTCATAGTTCAGTACCTCTTTGATATTCATTAAAGACATCATCACACATTTCAAAATGTTTTGACAAATCTTGTCTCTGTATGCACTTTGTGATAATTTGAATGCAAACCCATTTTGGCACTATTGCCCAATGGAATATGGTGCAAATTCTTCAAATTTTTATTCTGGAATGTGAAAAATCTGCTCCATCAAAGGCAATTACAGTAACAAATGCCAGGTTTTATTAGTTCATTTCTGTTCAGCACTATTTCCCCAAATCTGGCAACCTGCTTGTCCTTCAGGAAAACAAACCCATTATGCCCCTTTTGTGCTCGTGTGATGTATTAGCTGATATTAAAAAGCTACTCAAAATTAATGCTCACAATGGACTTGTCTGTATTCTTGTGTTGACAGTCAGAATTGGATGTATTTTTCAATCATAGCTCATCTGAGTTAGCTTAAGGTTAACCTTAATCAATATTCAGGCTGACAAATCTGATGTTCTCTGTTTTAATCTAGGATGATCTTTAGCTTTTGTGTAGTTCTCTGTTGTAGTTCTCTGCAATATTTTCTCTTTTTTGCAATATGTGCTTGGATGGACAATGGCATTTAAATTATCATCACTGGTCTCTGTGTCAGCACCTGTTGAAGTAAATGGGAGTAGTTTACTCTCTTGGCTATTGCTTTATTCTTTCTGTGGATTCAGGAAGACATAGCTGCATAATTTACAGTCAGGATATATTAAAAATTTTTCCTATAATCTGAAGCGTTAAAGACTACCAAAAAAAAAAAAAAAAAAAAAAAAAAAAAAAAAAAAAGAAAAAGAAAAAAGAGTATTGTGAGTCTGGGAAGCAAAGGATGGACCATTCTTTTCAATGCTACTCAACTGTATAGTCCTCTGCTCTTCAAACTTTGGAATTGACATTGCACGGGAAAAAGTTTTCAAAATTTTCTTGTAGATAAATTAACTTCAAAGGGCTCGTATAGAAATAAATTATGTTTCTAATTATTACATCCCATGAGTACTTTGTAAATAAAGGATCCATTCAACTGTAGTTATATCAAGTACATCATTGTCAGAGTTCAACTAAACGTAGGTTTGTGTTGAAAGTTAGGCGTAGGCAACTGATACAGATATGCACATACATGTGCTGGCTTTGGATGCTAATAGAAACCTTCTGCCTTTGGTTCTGTTTTACCTAAGTGGTAAGGATAATCCATAGTACCTAACCTCTCTGGAGCTGGACATGATTAAATAAAGATGTCAGAATAGATTCGGTTCATAGGCGTAATATTACACAGAAATTCAACATGATAATATTCTGCAATAGGCTAGTATAACTTAACAGGGCTATTAGCTCTGTATCACTGGCACTAGCTCTTTAAACCTAAAGACTGAGTATACCACATTCAAAGATGATAAAAGAAGCTTCCATTTTCTTTAAGCAAAGTGAAAATTAAAACAACAGGATAAAGCATTTTATGTTTTATATGCACGAAGAAGTATATACGCTAATGTAGATAACTACTCATTATATCTTATTTTTAATGAAATAGAGGTACTTTTATGTAATTAAGATGTTTCAGTTAGGATAAATACATTTAAAACAGATTTGGAAGGGCATCTTGCATCATTATGGCTAGTCTCTTGCTATGCAGGCAGTCATGCGCTATGATTCTTTTCATTGCTTATTCTCATCTTTGCAAATGGGTTTCCAAACTTCTTTCAAAAAAGTGTGTTGCAGTTTTATTTCTGCAATAAAAAATATAGAGCAAGAATATTGTGCTTTATGCCTGCTCCCTCTTAAATTAGAAAAAAATAATATAGAAGGAACAAATTAACTAATACAATTAATTGTATTCTCAGCCAAAGTTTTCTATATACAATTCTTTTGTGTCTGCTATTTGAAAGATCTAATGCAACGCTGATTGCAGGAATGTGCTGTGTATTCAGGTATTCCATCACAATGTGCAGTTGGATGATGATGACAAATCCAGGACAATCATTTAATTCAATAACATTTCAGAGCTTTCACTACTTCAGAGCCAAGTCCTGAGATGCTAAACATTTTTATCAACAGCAATCTCACTATGAATTACAAGCGCTGATCACCAATTAAAAAATAACCTGACAGTAATGGGGGAAAAGAAAATGTATTTATATTCCCTCGATACACATTTAAAGATTGGATATAATATTTTCATAAGAGTACTGTGTTTTGGGGAAAATTCAACTTCAGATCCCCTTTCACCCTCACATTAAATCATCAATTCCTCTAGATAAAGATAACCTTATGTAACTAGTTGATCAATGTTAGATGCCTGAATCACTGAGGATACTGGTCTGCTACAATTCTTGGCTAAAAACTAAGATTTTTTATTTCAAGCTTAAGAGTTTGCGTTTTAATAAATGCCCTGTTCAGCCTTGCAGTCTGGGTGACAGCTGCTAGACTCATAATGAGAAAGGTATAACTTTAAAAAGCATTTCCTTAAGGCATATGAACTGCACAGTCACAGGCTTATAGATCAGTGAACCACAAGGCCAGGACACCCGTTGCATACTTAGGACAGACTCAATTTCATCTTCTAAAAGATTTTGCGCACCAAAGGCTTACCTCTTTTTTTCCAGCTATAGTAGTTGGTCTAATACATGATATTTCCTTTCCATGCAAACCATGATTTGCTTGTATCTTTAGATGAAGTTATCATCTGTGGCAACAATTGTATTAGTCATTCCTGAAACATGTTTTTTTGGCCAACCTCTTCTCAAAAATTCCTAGCACTGGACTCTGCTGTATTTATCCTGGAAGACAACTGAAGCAACATCAATTTCTTGCATGTAGAAAATAGTTTTGGAGTTATCTGTCAACTAGACTAAATGTGAGAAGTTTTTGCACTAATTAATAGGCTTGAAGACCCCCCCAGCCTTAGGGACGTTCCACTGGTTGGAGGAGTTTTGTAAGGCCATCCCCAAGGTTAGCTTGAATTCCTGTAACTGGTGCTGCACCCTCCTGAAACATCCTTTTACTCCAGCCATATGTTCAGGATTGGTAACTGAAAGGTTGTCATGGGAACCACTAAGAAGACTTTTCACTGTCCAGAGTTATCCTAAATAACGGAAAATAACATGGATAAACTCTGAAATGTAGTCCTCATTAGAATTCAGGAAGACCCTTGCTCCAGTGGGGAAATACATGTGAAAGAGAGAATGTGCTGCAGTGTAAAAGTCTCTCCAGTCATGTGGAAATGCTGAAGAAAAGCTATTTTTTACTAAGGATCTAAAGCTCATAGAAAAAAAATATTTAAGTTCCAACAATGGGAGATTGTGTTTCTACAGCAGAAGCTTAAGAGCTGATTGATAAGGTGTCTGGGCATGTGTCCTGCAGAGGCAGTTAAATGTACTGCTTTTGCCTACCACTATGGTCTTCCAATTTTTTTCTCAAAGTTACAGCACTTTTGCTGGTGGAAGTTGCTTTTTGCTTTCGGCAAAATAAACAGATCTGAACAGATGGAGCATCACAAAAGCAAACTGATGTAGTTGTCTAATTTACCTCTACTTACGGAACTACTATGTACAATCAGTCATGTCTCCACACAGGGGGTCTCTTTGCTGTTAATTCATAAGCAAAACGCCCATGGAAGCCAGTCAGTGCTGGCTGAGTGGCACATGAATACCAGGGAAACTAAGATAAAAATATTTAGTAGGAGTGGACTAGCAGGGGTCAGAGAAGTTTTGAATAGACAATTTATTATTTGCATTTCTTTCTTCCCAGTGTATTACATTCTGATTTGCTGAAAAGGACTTGGTATAGACAAATGTATGCATGAACTATAAAAGGCTTGTTGGGCAGATAAAGCAGGATTTAAAAATATAACTCTCTTTTAAATACTTTCAAATTAACATTTCCAATGCTAGATTTTGTCCAGTATCTGGAATAGAAGCCATCAAATTAAATAAGCTTTTTTGTGTTTTTTTTTAAAAACCATTTGGAGTAGAGTTTAAACTAGTTGAGTTTTTAAAATACTGAGAGAAATTCTGTTCCAATTAATTTATTCAAAACAAATTCAAAAAAGTTAGAGAATATCCTGCTCCCCCCAAAATGTTGTTTCTGCCACACAAATGATTTTTTAATGCTTCCTTTTTATAATTCTACTACCTAGATATTGGGAGTGAAATAGAAACCTATTTCTCAGCTTGCCATCTCAGTTGATAGCACTGCAGATCAGGGCAAAAAATCAACTCCCCTCTTTTTTCGGTATATGAACTTCTGATTTTAATTTTATTTCAGTTTTATTTTTTGTAATATGTTTGTGTAATGCTTCAATATTAACAAATAAATTATCTATAAATTAATAGATGATGAACTGCTTGTTTAACCTATTGAATAATTCTTATTTCTCATGAGTGAACGATGTTCTATGGCATAATTTTTTTCCCTTCCTGCTCAGATGAAAGTAATCATTAGCTTTAGAGAAAAATGAATTATAAACAGCAAATAAAGATCAATGAACAATGAATAATGTTCTTATTTGAAACCAAATATCAGTACTGGCTTATATGGATGCAATTATTTGTAAAAGAATATAAATTTTTCAAACATTAGTTGTGAATAAGGCCAGTTTACTTATTATTAGGAAATAAAAAGCCTACTCTTATGATTCCGCGTATGTTTGAATGTTACTTCTGCTTAACCACTCTTTTTGAAGAATGATTATGAAATCTGAATCTCATGATCATCCTTCAAAGATTATAATAAATAAATAATAAACACAGAAGTATTTAAGTTGCTTAACTACTTTGCCAGATATTACTTCTGTGCAAATAATAATCTTTGCTGAATCATGTAGTATGATAAATACACTCACTCTGCCATAGTATTTAAATGGATAAGGGAAATAAACTGACAAATTACTTTCAAAATAATTTTCAAGATTTTCAAAGGCAAAAAATGTCAATTTTGATTTGATTCCATCATAGTTTCCATTATGTATACTTTAAATATACTTTTGAAATACCTTTTACATACCAGACTGGAATTTTGAACTTTACTTTTTAAATTAAAAAAACCCTTTTACTTAATTTCCATATAAAGATATTGTTTTGAAATGCCACAGAATTTGGTTAGGGCAATAATAAAAATATTTCTCATAATGTTGTTTCCACTGAGGAACTTAAAGATTTCCACTGTATACTTTCTAATTTTGACTCCATACCTTCCTGTTACAATTCATAATTCACATTAAAATTTTAATTTACAACCATAATTAATGTTAAATAAAATTCACATAAAATATAAAAATTACAATTAAAATCAATCTTTCATTGCAATTAGGCTGTATGCAGAGATAGTATATAAAGCAAATGTTGCCTGCTTCTTGTTGGAAGTTAGCTTTTAAATCTTTGTTCTTTCAGAAATATCTACACAGTAAAGTACCCATCTCTTTCAGATGCAGATATTAACACACAATAATTTTGCTCACAATAATCAGTGATATTTTTTATCCTACAAATTTGGGCCCTGTTTCAACTCACTGCAAACACTTTTCCCGCTTCTGATGAMATGCTGTGCCATGGACACATATTGAATGCAATAAGTCAAGTTCCATGAATGGCAGGGGTGAGTCTGTATTTTGATATGAAGTATGGGTAAATAATACTATTTCACTGTATTTTGACTTACTCATAAAACAGAAATACTTACTCTTACAGGAAACATAAAATGGTTAACTTTTGTCCAATTGCTGGAAAGTAAGCGTGTGATTTCAGCTTCCTTTTAGTTTTGATATGAGACCTAAATTGCCAATGCACTTGGTGTGATTTGGTATTAAAAATCTGGTATGGCACGTAGCCTTCAAATGGGACATCTTAAAAATAGTAGGCATTTTCTGCGTGCACGTTTCAAATCACTGTGTAAAGGTATTTTAATATCAGTTGTTTGGTAATAAGCCTATGAGTTATGCCCAAATGTTTATAAAATACAGGTGCAATTCTTGCTGTCTGATATAACACTGTACAACCGTCATGTTTACCTAGCACTGGGAAAACTATTATTATAAGGGGATTGTTTTAACCATCTGCCTTATTGTATGTGACTAGGGAGATTGCTGAGGTGCAAATGCTGGTTAAGGTTGCATTATTCCTCCCGAGTTTATGGAGAACAATACTGAAAGATTACTGAATGTTATATAAGAGAAATTTGCACTTTATTCACTACAGATGCCCCTATGTTTTTGTCCTGGTTTCAGCTGGGATAGAGTTAACTTTTTTTTCCTAGTAGCTGGTATAGTGCTATGTTTTGGATTTAGTATGAGAAGAATGTTGATAACACACTGATGTTTTTAGTTG
>JAYKAV010000700.1:1677407-1752787 GCA_035582835.1 Phoebastria nigripes | reverse complement strand
CTTCCCAAGTAACCGTTACGCGTGATGGAGCCCTGCTTTCCTGGAGATGGCCGAACACCTGCCTGCCGATGGGAAGTAGTGAAAGAATTCCTTGTTTTGCTTTGCTTGCGTGTGCGGCTTTTGCTTTCCCTATTAAACTGTCTTTATCTCAACCCATGAGTTTTCTCACTTTTACCCTTCCAATTCTCTCCCCCATCCCAGCGGGGGGGAGTGAGCGAGCGGCTGCGTGGTGCTTAGTTGCTGGCTGGGGTTAAACCACGACAGTTTTATAAAACAAAAAAAAGAATCCAGGACTATAGAAACTGATACATGTTATGCTAGCATTTTCCCATGGAACTACTGCTATTAGGAGAGTCTTAAAGAATATGCAAAAAACCATTAAAATCAGCCTTGAAATTTAAAAAGAAACATTACATTCACTGCTGCGGTACAAACCACATGTTACTGTATTTTAGTGAAAATTGGATATTTCTAAGTGCAAATATAGTCAGTTATGACTATGTGTTCAAGAGATGTCATGTATGAGTGTTAGGGGCTAAACTAACAAATTGCTTTGAGGTTAAACCTATGTTAATGGTTATATTGCTAACAGACCAGATGTTAAAAACCAGTGTTTAAAGGGCTAGCCATGTTTGTTCCAATACAAACCTCTGTAAGAAGTGCTAGGAAATGCTTGGTTTTGGTGGTGAAACTAGTGTTTGTTCAAAATAGTCGCAAATCAGGAAGTTATCCTTGTTCAGGATGTAAACAGAAGATTAGGTTTAGGAATGTATGGTTGATCTGAATGTGGTTTATTAAAAATAAATGCATGTACTTTAAACTATTAGTGGTTTTTATCTATTTAACTCTTTTTAAAAAATTTGGCTAAATTAAAAATTGTGGGTTTAATCATATGATTTTAACTATTTTATAGAAAGATTGTATCTATAAATTATCCACTGTTACATCTTTTATAAGAATAACATAAAATGATAGATTGTTCATTATTTCTTTTAAGTTTCATACAAGCATTAACTGTTTAATCTTCATGCTGTTTCTAATAGCATTCTTAGCTGAAAATAAAATATGATAAGTCCTAGGTCAGAAATTGTGGCAGGATGATAAACAAAATTAGAACCTTTAAGACTGAACTTGCTCCATGGTAGTGTGCACTAACCAATGGGTCTTATTGCTCTTTCTGATGAAACTCACCCTCGAAGGCTCTGACTTGCTTCTAGTTACATACAGAACAGAAGTGGTTCTGCTTTGTTTAGAGTCTATCATCCCAGGACCAGGATGTGATCTCTAGTTGTTCACAGCTTTATAGATTGACAAGTTAACATTTTTTGCTTGTTTCCATAGTAACATAACAGATGAACCAGAATTAAGCTGAATGTCTCTTGTTTCAAGAGTATGAAGATATATTTACACGATTGTTTTTGGTGTGTTCAGTTGTAAATTGTGTTTTCTATCATGAAAATCTGATTTTGGTAACTGACTGTTTTGAATGCATATATTAGACTATGCTTTTTTCCACTTAAGGAAGTCATCAACCACTCAAACCAGTCTGTTAGATCAAAGCTAGGTTGTTCTAATTTAATTTCTTTCCAAATATTGACTTCCTTTTCTTTGCAACCTCGTGATACTTCAGATTTTTTATATTCTTCCTTTGAAATGTGTTTTACTGCATTTTGGTCTTTTTCTCCCCAGTTCTGTTGTTCTGCAAAGGCACATACTTCATAGGCCTTTTTTGTGCCAGTTTTTAGTAACAGTTATAATAGTTAGAATATTATCATCATTTCAGTTTTGCAAGTGAATTTGTCCCCCTCAAAGGCTAACCCTTTCAACTTTTTCACAGCATGCGTTTTTTCATTTTATAGCTTATACTGTGGTGTATGCATACTTGTTCCAGTAACTTTTTTCCTAAGAGGCATTTTCGTACATAGTAATGATCCAAATGTAAAGCCTTGTTCATTATTTGATTGCACATTATATTACAAAGCATATAGAAAAAGCTCCAACAAAGACAATTGTGGGTGGAATATTCTCAAGGTCATTGATTGTTATTTATTTTCATGACCAACAGTTGTTGCTGCCATGAAGAATTAAATATCTGAAATTTTACAGCATTGTCTCTTATGATACCTGAAAATGTCAATGGAATTAATCCTCTTTTAGATTTTACTTCTCAAATCTTCATGTCAATTTATCTTCTCCTAAACTATACATCTGTTCCTTTAAAAAGACAAAATTACAACATTTTTACTAAATAATGACTAGAAATAGAATATCTATAGCCCTAACACCTTCAGCTTGGTGTCAGATCATCAGACTATACTATGGAAATAATGCCATAGTCTCTTGCTATTTAAAGACAAACATAAATTCTGTGATAATTTTATTTGGAACAATAGCAAAAATGAGTCTTGCAGTTGCTGTTTTTCTTATCTCTCTCTATAATAATAATGCCAAGCACTGATAGTCTCCTGTTCTTCTTCATCATTCATCAGAACACCACCACAAACAAACAAACAAAAACCCCAAACCAGTGGGAATATTAACTGAAAAATCATTTCTGCTTTAACATCATTATTCCCAGCTTTCAATTAGGAATTTTTTATGCTGTTTTTTTCCAATGTTTAAAGGAGTTAGTAAAATTGTATTGAAATTAGATGAAAATTGATCCCCTAAGTTCCTACAATTTCTTTCACACTTTTAGTCTGAGCAGTTTCCAAAGTCACATAACCCGTTGGTTTTAGTGGCAGGATTAGGCTCTGTGCTACACACAGAACTATAGTTCCTGTCCCAGATAACCCCAAATCTCTGTAGATTCTACTGTCACTTTTAGACTTTCAATTAGTCCTGAACACTCAGTTCTGAAACTGTTAACTCCAATTTCTACCAGCCCATTCAAGTAGCTGAACGTGACTCACACTTTTTTTGGATAATATTGAGATACATCTATATTGATCTGATGCTTTATTTGTAGCACCACCTTTCCCGATCTAATGAAATGCAACCGAATAGCCCCTGAATGGGTTCCCTCCTCTGCAGTTTTCTTTGTCATGATACTATCAGTGAGAGCTGTGACTTATCACTAGGTCTCTTCTAACTGTTTCTTTTGTAAGTGTATAAAATTTGTTTTTATTTGAGGAAAGTGTATCCACTTCTCTTTTCCTTCTTTGGGGGAAGCCTTTCCTGTTCATCCTCTCAGGCCTTTTAACTGCTATATACATTGACAAACATATCCTGCTTAGCTATACCTTTGGCCAAAAGGGGTGAATATGTCTGTTTTTATCAGCTGCTGAACATTTGGCCTGTTCCAGTTCTATTGCAGGTTCTGCCTTGTCCCCAAGACTGAAGAGCCCGTCCTGTGCTGAAGTATTTCAGAAGTCTACGGACTTCTGTGACTTTACCAACAGGAGGAAAGTGTCTGCAATGGTGCCCCTCTGCCCAGTAACATGCAGAGCTCAGCTGTCATGCTGTGAGACATGATCCAGCTATACAGAGGCAGTCAATGCCAAGTGGAAAGCCCTGGCTGGCAAAACCCAGGGTGCTTTCCCGGTAGGAAGCATGCACAATGAGTGTGTTTTACAGACTATTCGGAAACTTAATCTTATTTCCATAAAAGCATGACACAGTGTTCACCACTTGCTGTATGTATTCTTGACAGATAGCTGGCTTGTAAGCTGATTTTGTTATGATTTGAAGAGAGAAAGAAATATAGTCCTCAAAGTGGATATGCACCAACCAGAGATATGTAACCACAGCCACTGTGTTCTGCACTGTGTTTAATTCCTTTCTCCTGTTACACTGTACAGAGTATCTCAGAGCCTCTGCAGACATGTAGATAGTTTCATCTGTGGGATCTGGAAGCGCTGGAAGCACTGAACTACCCAGTCATGCTTATTCCTAGGAAAAGAGATTCTTTGTCTAGCATTTTCAAATGTTCAATGCATCCATCTGTTGATGAGTAAATCATTATAATGCCATTAATATCAATGAAGCTAGTCTGGTTTATACCAGCAGAGTTCCTGATTAGATAAAGTTTTCCATTTAGCAGGGACAGTAAGGGACAGAACTTGGTTTGTGGCTGGAGTCCCCTTACCTCTTAGTTACACAGCAAAGATTCAGTGACTCCAAAATTTATTTGTCTAGTGTCAAAATAAAATGTTTATGCTGTGCATTCTGAAGTTTATTTTCCACTAGCTACAGAATAATTCTGAAATATTCACTGAAAATAAATTGGTAAACACTTCTATTTGTGCTTAGTTTCCTGTATTTTATTTCTCTCCTGGTTTTCTTCTGCTGCTTCGCTGAGAGCATTGACTGAATTAATTGTTCCATTGTAGTGCTGAAAATGTCACCTGGATAATACTGCCTGCTTGTAGGATATTTGTTGCATCTGCTGCTAAGTGTCTGTCACTGTTGAAGGCTGCTGTCTTCTCAGTCACTCAGACACACTGTTTGCTCACCGTCCAGTTACTTTTCCTAATCTTCATGATATCATACTTTGCTGAGTCTTACATTCCACCTTCATGGTGTCTAGCTCATAGCTCTTCCATGCTTGCTTTGTGCACATCCTGACCTTTCAGTGTCATATCTAAATGCTAAATCTTTTGATGACTATTAAACTGTTTCACAGCTGTTGCATACATGACAAATGATCATAACAATCTAGATATCTAGGATACTACCACACTGAAGACAAGTAGAAAAAAAAATTCTATAGGGCAAGGTTTCTCTTTTCTCTGGAGAAAAAGCATAATACTATTAGCTAAGTGCTTGCTTCTTCATGTCCTCTCCCACCTTTACTCTGTGCAGTAAGTGCTAATAGAATTAACAAAATTTTTCTTGTAGATTAGAACTATTGTTCTAATGACATTTTGTTTCAAATTATTTAAAATTGATATGTCCAAGGAAAAATGAGTATTGAGGGCCCTGTAACTAAAACCTTAACAAATAAAGGCCATTTTCCCCTGGTTTTGGTACGAGCTTGCTTTTGCTGAGAGGTATCCTACCAGTTCTCTATATATGTTTATCAGATCACATTGCAAAGGGCAGTGTAAAAATTCAGCTGTAACCAGAACGGTTGCAGGTCTATAAACATACCAATAAATATGGCAAATCGCAAGTTTATTCTGAAATAAATTCATTCAGAGTGTTGATATGTGCTCTGATCACATTGTAGATATTGTTCTCTTAAAACATTACTTTAGAGGTTTTTGGCTTTTCTTTAAATTCCAAATTGTTGGATTGTGTCATATTTCCCTATTGATTACTTAACTTTCTCAAGAAAAAAAGGAAAAAAAATATTTTTTCTGCCTATGCATCAAAAATTTGATGTTTGGTTATTCTTCAGTTTTGTGATCTCATCATTTGCCCACTAGTCTACAAAATTGTCCTTTTAAACATTCACCATTTTGGACTAAGGAAATTAGTCACAACTACCTACTTCAACTACTACTTCTTCAATTAATCCTCAAATCAGAGGAACCTTGGCCAAAGTAAATTGAACAAGGCCATGTAAAGCCAGTCCTTCTTGGGCACAATGAAACATCATTTTCAAGCATACGTAAAAGTAAGATCTTTTTGCTACCCGAAACTGATGACATTTATTAATGATTTGGCATGGGGAAAATGGAAAGGAATTGCTGCCAGGGTATTGCTGTTTTCAATCCGTAACATTTTTTAAAGATTAAAGCTTTGCTTAAAGGCTTGAAATGAGAAATTGCAGTTAAGTTTTTTCGAATATTGCTGAAAATATTGTAACATAATACTATATGAATACAGTGAGTGCTTTTCAATAGAAAAGACATTATCATGCTGTTTATAAAGTCAGCAATTGACTAGATATTTCACCTACTGTTAATAGTGTATCAGATGCACTTATCATATTTGATTTGTCATTTCAATTAACAATCTAGACCACCTGTTTCTTTTCCAATGTATGATGCTGGATAAGGATGGCAGTGCTGCTGCTTCTGTAGCATTTACCAGCTATTGTGTTTTATTTAGTGCATCGTTCAAGGAAGGAAAAATGACTTTTATTCATGTTAACATTCTATATGAAATGGTATTTTAAATTTACTTTAGTGGCCCTGTACCTAAAGGAACTGGTCTTAGTAGACTTCTATTCACTCTAAGAAAAAAAAAAGGAAGACAATCAAATCAATGTAGAGTTGTATGAATATGTGGAAGCTATTGAGTTCCTTTGGTTTTGGCTGTGGTTCTGTTTCTTTTAAGCATTACTAAGGTTTTTACTTTTCTTTTGTGTTCATAATGCTCACATTTCCAATTTGCTCACTTTGCTTCTGACCTTGAAGGTGCTTGCTACCAACCTGATAGGAATGTGTTGCATTACAGTAATGCAATAGATGCAAGTGCTACACAGTGTATTTTCCACATGGAATGCTCCTCTAGGTTTCCTAATTCTAGCTTAAGAAATGTTTATATTCCCTAGTGCCTTCTGATCTTAGGAGCTCTTACAAGTGCTTCAAAAGCATTAAGAGATACTGAAAAAACCTCCTGCCTATTTTGGCATATAAATTATTTAAATGGACCGAATGATAGGAGATTATAAAAAGTATTATTTTATGACATTTATACATGCACATGTACATGTTGTTGACATACAGGTAATATAAAAGCTAAAATAACTGGCTGAGGTGTTTGACTTAGTATAAGTATTAGAGTAGACTATTGATTACTGAGGGTAACAGGTGAAGAATTATTTCAATAGCAACCTTGTGTAGTCAGCCATGGAAGAGCTTAGCTGTCATGGAAAATAAAACTGAGCCCTGAGATCTCTCTGACTAAGGAGGTGTATAATGTTTGGATTGAACACCTGCTGGTAGAGAATAAAATATTCACCATAAATTGGGTATCTGTAGTCACAGCTGCACTGTTGTAAACCACATGAAATTACTTTTTGTATGACAAAGCTGATACAAAAGTTATCATTAGACTAAGTCTTCTGAAAGTATTTGTTGTGACTGCTTTAAAAGATCCTGGTTCTGGAGACACCTGCATAATATTAATCCTACTGAAATCAAAGAGAAAATCTGTATATGTAGTAAGATGATGACATGTTTGAGGTCTGAAATTAGATGACAAATTAGATGACAAATACTTTATTAGGAAACAACAGATTTGTTTTTCTCCTTTGTGCTTCTCAGTTAACTAATTTCTAGAAAGATGGGACACTAATGAAATGTTGAGATAGGAAATATCTGATTCAGAGGAAAAATTATTATAGTGGTAATAGAAATGTATTTTTATTTTAATAAAGTATTGTCTTTTGTATAGTTCTCTGCTCTTTCACCCATAGAAGCAGTGGAAGTCTTACAATTTTATACATGGTCAAATAGGAGATTCAAGAGCAGTGATTCTTGTGTATTTCATTAAGCAGCCCAGTATCAGTTACTATCACTATGTCCAAACATTTGATTGTTTACAGTCAGAAGCATATCTTTTTCATCTTTCTCATGGCACGTACACAATATGTGCACTTTTATTCAAGGTAAGTTATATAAGCATACAAGCTATATGAAAATATAGTGCTTAGTACTTACACAGTGCCTATCAGTGCCTTAAGAAGACACAACAGCTACAGGAGACTTCCCACTTGATATAGAAATAATAAAGGATGGGTACTACAGAGAAATTAGTTTGCCGTTGTATGTTGGGAGTTTCTGTCTCGATATATCCACTTTCCAGTCAACAAATCTTCCAAGTGTTAGTGGTAGGGAGTAAAAGGGCTGTGGGAAGCTTGGACAGAAGTAAGACCTAGGTTCTGTGCTTGTCTGGAGGGTTTCCAAGTCCTCTGCTAACTCCAACCCGTAAAGGATTTACAAAGAAAAAGATAAATACACTTTGAAACATTCTGATTTTTCTTCCACAGCAGGGTTTCTCTCTAATGGGGCTTCCGTAGGAGCTGCTTCTTTGTGCTGCTGTGGAGATATACAGCCTCTATGCATACAGCCCTAGCACTTCTCTTGTTCCCTTGGGAATTGCAGAGCTTTATCACAGGAGGAGTGGATTGGCTCTTTGTATCCAAGTAGGGAATTCGAGGAAGCTGCTAAGTCAGCTATTAGCAGACAAATGAATGACAGTATACATAAAGTAGAATTCATGTTTCTGGATGATGGAAATGTCGTTAGAGTCTATTTCCACTATCAATTATTAAATAAATTCACTGAGTCTTTTCCTTTCTTGCCTTACTGAAGACAAATATACTCTGAGGAAGTGTGTGCTAACCCTTGTTATGCATGAGCAGATTTGGAAATAAGAGGTATTATATCCCTTTCGTGCTCTGGGGATTTCCTGGAGTGCCTCACTAAAAGTCTGTGTCAGATGCTTGTTTGTGCTTTTCAGGAATGAACTGATGCCAAAGGAGTACAAAACTGTATTAAACATCTAAAGAAGAGTTGCAAAATGGGTAGCGGGGAGTAGCAAATTCTTAAACCCTCAGGAAGACATCTGAGAGAAGTGCAAATGTGTAAAGAGTATGAAATTGGGGATTTAAAAATATAGCAGTCTCTGATATTGGGTGTTCCAGCAATTTTACTGCCTAATTCAAAGGAGAATATTAACACTAAAATGAAACTTTCAGATGCTTTCTATGTCCTTTTCTTTCTGTCTTCCTTTAGCTGGGTCCATACACAAAGACTTCAGAACTGAGCCTTATATGATAAGTAAAGTTCTGGACAAAAATTTATCCTCAACTGAAATAGACATACATAGAAATTTTTAGTTGGAAAAGTCATTCTTTTGAAAAAGAGCTCATGTTGTTCCATGTTATTTTCTCACTGAGGCTAGTCATTCTGTTTCTTAATTTTCTTTTTTTTTTTTTTTCCCCAGTACAGTTGTTTGAATATTATGCTGAGCTATAAACCTTAATGCAGTCAGCTAAAATAGCTGTATAGCTAATATAACTGTAAAAAAACAGCTGTGAAAGAAAGAAAGGGTACTCTAGGACTGAACCCATTGCCCACTGTGATGGTAAGAATCTAGGGGAGTTATCTCAAGGCTGTGATTTGCTCATGACTCATGCTGTTCTTTACAACACCACAAAGGTAAACAGTTAGAAAGTTTTCTCACAAATAGTCTACAAACAGCTTTGTTTTCCTTTAACATAATAATAAGAGAACTTTCAAATAGTACTTGGGGAACAATATTCTCCTGGGAAGCATCAGTGTAGGTCTTCTGAAGGCTGTAGAACCATTCAGTTTTAGACCGGCTTAATTTGTAATTACTGAGTAATAGAGATCAACAGGATTAAAATCATCCAGGCTGAGGCACCGGGCTGGATGGCTGGAGACTATCCTCCACAGGATGCAATTCAAAGCAATCCATTTCAAGCCTTTAGTAAGCTGGTACATCGCACAGAGTTTTAAATAGGAATACAGGAGAATTTCACTATGAGAGTAAATCCATGCAAGGATTCCAAACATTTACTGCTGTCAAACTTATTGTATTCCACAGGGAAAAGGAATATGCATTAATCTTTATAAAAAAAAAAAACAAACAACAACAAATGAATAGAATGTACATGGTCCATGTATAAAAGAGATCCCTAGGAATTCCCTGAAATGTTTCAACAATTACTAGAAACCAAGGTAAGTTGAGAGGGTTCTCATGCTTCCTGTGCTCTTATGCGTTAATATGTTAATATACTCTACAAACACCTAAGCATTTACTCATTTGGATTTTTGCAAACTGAAACAAAAGCCCGTGGAGCCCGGACACACACTTGAAGACAAGGAAGCCAAGTACTGTCTGTGGCTAACAAACTAATCTTGAGACAAATCAACCAATGCTACCATCTGCCAAACATAGTTGTCAGTCCACTAGAACTGCCTGAATCTAGAGTAGTATGGATGCTTTTTTCACTGCAGCCTGCACGAGCTCATGTTCTAGTTTGTTGTCCTAAAAAAAATCTCTCAAAGTCCCCTGCTGCTAGTGATACTGCCCACTTTGTGGCTTTGGGTCAATAGATGCCAAATTGCTACGCGGAAGCTGGAGAAAATCGATGTAGCCCCAAAAGATAGAAATGCTGTTGCCAAAGGTCACTAATACTACTGAGACTGTTGCTATTTGGGAGTGGAGTTTTAAAAGGCAATCTAGAGAAATAACCGTAGATGGGAAATGTCCAGTTTGCTTCAGTTCTTTCTCTGACATATTGTACATATGCTTATAATAATACATACCTTTCATCGGTGATCTTTCTTTCCTCTCTCTCTCTCTTCTTAAAACAGCAATTGGCTGACACTAGTAGAAACCAGTGGCACTGGCTACATCGACTAGAGCTAGGCATAGCTTGATTTGGGATGAGGAACTAAACACAGTTCTGCTCATACATTCACTCTTGTCCTGCAGGACTCCATTTACTTTGTTCTGACTTGCTGGACTAAAGGGTTAAAAGATCCTGTAATAGCTATTGGGAAATCCCGTGACTGTAGAACCTTTTGAGCTATCTGTGCAGTTGCGAAAAAATGTTTGTGGTGATAGATGGAGAGCTACATTTGCAAAAGTTCACCAGCCACATTGAGGATCGTTTCAGCTGGAAGCAACATGGATGGGACTTCCATTTTAGGATTGCTCTCTATTGTAACATTAATCAAATATTTCTGTCTGAACTGTCTAGACTGGTATGTAGGCACTACAGTGCCTATGTCTTTTTGAAGAATTCCAGTGTAATCTACAGATAGTTTTGAATTTTAATGTAAAATGAGCTGGGAGCATGTTGAAGTTTTCTGATGTATGGGCAGTATAATGAATTGCTGCAGCTGATCCTCAAGTTGTGATTAATTAACGTGGCAGAGATCTGTGTTTTTATATCTTCAACTGCAAAACTTAAATCCCTGTTTTCCAAGTGGGTAAAGCCTTATATTTAGTAATAGCATCCCTCCTAGCATTCATCAATTTACAGTCTCATTATACATCCACTGTTCAATTTCCTCCATAACACTACCCATTGCAACACTATTTTGGGGTGCTAGATTATGGCAGAATGGACTCAAAACCATCTGAAGTTTGTCTTTATCTCACCCCTCTTCTGTTGGATGGAATATGACAAGCATCAGACATTTCATGACCATAGTCACCTCTGAAGTCAATGGGAACATTTTAGCTGATTTGACTGGATGTGAATTATCCTACTCCTTCTCCCATTTCATCAGTGTATGTTACCTGTTCTTAGTATGTTAGTGCCAGTTAGCAGAGCATGATTGTCATCTGTCAAATCTGTCCTCCTGTTCTGGATTTATCCTCCAGTTAGGCTTCTTTGAGTAAAGAGTCTGTGTTGGAAGAAACCTGCATTGGTTCTTTTCTGTGGTTTTACTGAAGGGAAGTGAGGAAAACGGTGTTCTCTAGCCACTGTAGGAGAAAGATACTATCACTGCCAAATAAACAGAGCACTCACATAAAGGAAAACAGAGTAAGAGCAACTGCTCAGGGAAAATGACTTATAATTGAGTTAATCTGTACTCTTTTAACACTCTTTGTGGAACTTAGTTCACCAGGTTTTGTTGAAAAATAATAACATTTGTTATCTGCAGCCCCTTGGTTAACCTTAACTGCTTATGAAGAAGAGCTGAATTCTGAACTTGTCTCAAGAGGCTATGTTACCTGTTGGAGAAAATAAGGTAATACAGATCAAAAGGGGACACTATTTATTTTACTTTTAATGCAGTTGGCTTCAGTTTATAAAGAAGATGACTGCAGAAATGGTCTGCTGCGTTATATCAAATTCTGTATATACCAAGTGAAAACAGGAGAGTGGCCACTTAGCCACTGAGCAAAGCTTGGTCATTGCTATAACCAAGCAACATACTCAGTTCCTACTTTCACTTTTACTTCTCCAAGCACTTACGGATGAGAAAAGTGTGAATGACTTATTTTCTCTCCTTAAAATGAGGAGTTTTCAAAAGAACCAGAAAATGAGACGATAGGATTTTTGTCTCATTTTAAACAGCGTGTCAGATGAAAAGCCTGGCAAAGTTATGTTTTGACAGTGAAGATTGCTGATTATTTGGGAAAGACGTATTGTTTCTAAATGATTCATTAAGCTGGAATTTAACTCTCATTTTATTCTACAATTCTTTATCCTCATCTCTCTGAGTGCAAATCACAACTTTAGTTTCTAATAACTGAAAGGCAGTTTTGACTAACAAGAGTGATTCCTTTGCTCTTTAGGAAAACGAGGAAAGATCAGATGCTGCACTTCCACTATTAAGTAGCAAATTATTTGCACAACTTGGAAAATCTTGAAGACTATTAAAAGACCAATTGCCAGAATAAAAATTTGAAGGAAATGAAAAGAACATTACGATGCGTATCTGTCAGAGAACCCACTGAACAAAGCAAATAATCCAGCAACAGAATTGTTATCTATGTTAAAGAAAATCAGAATAGATTATAGGGACAAGAAAATAATGTCAAATGAATACTCAAGGAAGTGAAAAAGCAAAACAAAATGCAAGCAGTTTTCTGTTCTGCAGTTAAACTTGTGAAACAATTGGAAATTTCCCTATAATTATGCAAACACATACGAGAAGAAAAGACTAGAGAAACTGAAGGACCTGAAAAAATCCCTGAGAGTTCTCCTGCTTCTGAAGTCAAGTGGATGCAAAAAAAATGTCCAGTCACCCCCATTATTTTCCTATGTCATTTGAGATTTAGAATTCCTGATTCTTTACATTCTTAATGTATTTTAATCATCACTGGATAGTGATTTGTGTATGCCTGCTTAATAAGGACAATGATTTGAGAAGAAAGAATGAGCATTCATATCCAAGACATCTGATCTTTACTGAGGAATGTCCTGTAATTTATCACTTAAAATTTATAGAGGAACTAATTCTTATAAGCCCGTGAAATTTTGAGTATCTCAGTGAAGGATTTTCATGAGATAAGTACTTACTACTTTGTGGGATTTAATGAGCCTTCAGATTTCTAAAATTGAACATTGAAAAAATGGAAGAATCCTAAACTGCTAGTTCCTTTAGAAAACATGTTCCTAACTGGCAAGTTCTTGGCCTTGAGTTTGTAAATATGTGAAGGAGACACTCCCTTCAACACTTCCTACATATGCCCAGAGGTTTACGATTTTTTGTAATTCTCCTGGTAAACCACTGCTTGAACGGTGAAATCTGTTAAAAAGCACTGATTATCTATGAAAGCTACTTCCTGCCAAAAGGGAAGGTGGAATTTTTTAGACTTCAAATCTGCATGAAATTTTGCTGAGGTAAATAAGATCAGTATATTTATATTGAAGTTTAGCAAACATTGCTTGAATTGTACTGTCTGCTCAGTTTATCTTTTATGTTTGTAAACATCAAAAAATATCATGTCTGTTGCATGTAACGTGACTAAGTGTCGTACAAAGAAAAGTCTCAAACTTGGTAATGAAATCAGAAGGTTACCGTAAACCAAGGAGGTACATGTAAGGGTTCTGGAAAGAAACTAACAGCAGGTACAGAAGGTTTTTTTGTACACAGCCTAACAGTACTTTCTTCTCAGTCATGTACATCTCATTGAAGTTTCCCAATGAAATGTAATATATGGATATTTTCCTGTTTAATGTCTAGCTTTTCTATTTTTACTGCAATGTTTTTCTGTACAAAACTACCAAAGGTCAGTTATCCAAAACTTAGCTCATAGTTTAATGAAAGAAATTAATCTGATAAGTCAGTGCTGATAAGATTGAATTTTACAGCTACTTTGTTTTATGGGTTTGTTGTGTTTTTGGTTTTTTTTTTTATTATTATTTTTAAAGAACACTTTGATGCCAGTCTATTCATGCCAGGAAATCAGCTATAGCTTCTGATTTAGTTTAAATTACGTTTTATTTTGATGGGAATTGTCAATTTATTGTTTTGTGTGATGTATAAATTTTGCTATAAACTATTAAAATATTCAGATAGGAATCATTGTCTCATATATGAGACAGATCCTTTATGTGTACTTCAATTAAAACACTGATTAGGCATAATACTCAGTAAATGTTTTCCATGCATAATGAGAACAATGAAGCTCTTCTCTTTATGGGTAGAAAGTACGTATTAAATTGAAAATCAGCATCACTGATGAGAGACAGTCACATTTCACTGACAAGGCATATCTTGATTTTTTGGTGTGTGGTTCTCTGGCTGAATGAAGGATGAGGATGAGTTATGCTGCATCTACCCAAAAGTTCCAGAGAAATAATAAAGTTAAAAACAATAAACATCTTGGGCAAATGAAAATTGTTTTTCAACCCAGAATAAAGTATTTGGATTTTGGAAATATTTAAAATGGTTAGCTACAGATATGGTTTCAAAATTAAAGATAAAAGGCAGCTGTTTTCAAACGGCAAAGCAAAACAGCTGGCTTTTTAGAACATTTACCTTTTAAGATTTTGTGGGGTTTTGTTTTCTTTGAGTGAACTTCAGATTCACAGACATGTTTCAGAGCGCCCCAAATGTCATGCTTTTAGTAGAAGAAATAGACGGAAGATAAGATTCCATGGAGTTTTTACCATGTATTTATATTAAGTGCTTTTTTTGGCCGCTTCACCTATGATCTGTTTGCTTTCCTCTAATTTTTCCATTTAAATAATGGAGTCCTCTCAGCAAAGATGGGTGGTCAAGCCCATCTGAAGTCCGTGGGGATATCCCTTGAGTTTTTAAGAAATCTCAGGAGGGAAGAGATGTTTGCAAAGAAGTCTAGTTCCACCTCTCTGCTCTCCAGAGACACTTAATGTCCAGAATAGCATATTTCTATTTAATTGAGCTACTGTGGAGTAGGAACTCCGGATAGAAAGTTTCGCAGAAACCCTATCAGGATGGTTTCAAGTTAAGAAAAGGATTCAGCTGGAAATGATGACAACACTTGGCTAAATTGCTGATCTTTTGTAGCAATCTGGGAAAAAGGGGCATCCAATCACTATCAATTTCAAAAAGTCAGAAAGAGAAAGCAAGATTGTGTCTTAATATTGAAACAAAATTTTTTGTTGAACCTAAGAAAATATTTTGGGGCTATTTCAGGTATTAAAGTTAAATCAATGAAAAATTTGAAATAAAGTGCCCTTTCAAACCAGAGGAACAAAATATTTGCCTTCAAAACTGAAAATAAAACTTTCAAATTTGGAGGAAAAGGGAAGGATGTTCCTCTCCTTCCTCAAATGAACAGATTTTCTGCAAATTGATATAAGTCATTCCCTCATAGCTGAATTTAAAATACTTTGCTGGCAAAACATTTATGTGAAAAATAATCTACCTTCATGAAGTATCTTTTGAGGTTGAAAAGGATCACATCAGGATATTTATTTCCTGATGTACTAAACTGCAGTCTCAATATCTCAGAATACAAGTACTTAATAGGAAATGGAGGACAGACTGTAGACACGTCTGTTTTTTTTCTTATGTTCTGCCTCTAATTTTGGCAGAAAAAAGCTTTTAGGCTTACATGCTATTTTCTGCCTTGGGTGAAATGAGACAAAGGTTTCTATAACCACATTAAAATAGGCCTTATAAAAGAAATACAAGTTAAATGATAAGTGTAGAATTACAAACCAAACACAATAATCAAATTGTCATCACTTCAGGACACATCATACCTTTCATCTGCATCCTTTGTAATTGAATAGAGCTGTCCACATACTCTGAGGGCAGAATATGGCTGTGAAGTACTGAAATACTTGCATATTTATTCTCTGAAGATATAAGTAATCATTATATTATTAGATTTGGGGGAAAAAAAAAAGTTCCTCTGCTGGTTTGGCTCAGTCCTTCTTTGGATCTAACACCAAACAGGACACCATTACTGAACTTGATTACTCAGGAAGGTACCTACTTGCTCCCTGTTATTCACCAACTATACCAGTGCACATGGAATACATTAAGCAGACTATCTGCAGTATCTTGAGACTAATGTTCTCCTGTCCCTTTACTGCTAGAGAGAAAAAAAGGCTGCCTGAGAAAAACCAAGTGGATGGAGCTGCTTGGAAAAGAGCAGCGTGAGCATAATCCACTATGAGAAATAATGAAGATGTAGCCAGCTGTCACATGTAATGACACAGTATGATTTCCAGAGGCTGGGCAAAAATTCTTCAAATAACAATCATGGACATTAAAACTAAGTAGGTGAACATGAGCGCTCACTCTGCATATTAATTTCACCTGAAGGAATGCAATCAAGATGGACAGTGGCACTGCATGGGAATGATTCTTACTGCTAGGCAGGTTGGAAGAAACACTTCTGGTTCATCTACGCTTCTTTCACTGTAGATAAATCAGTTGAGGCCGCACAATTCATCTGTATTTTGGAAGGCCTAAAACATTATCTTTGTTCAGCATCCAGGCTCTACCTTGAAACTTTGTGGACAGAGAAGCCAAAAAGTGTACTTTTTAAACCCTCAGGATGAATCTCAGTCTGAGGTCGTATCAACACTGCTTAGTACAAACATTAGGTCATGAGTACTATCTATAATGCGTTGAAATTTTAGATTCTCGTTTAATTTCTGAGCAATTAACATTTAAAAAATAAACATTTTATGATGTATGGTGAAATCAGCAGCCTGAATATTGGGAGTGAAGGAGAATCACAGAGCAGTGATATGGCATTTCACTTACAGCTCTTCTTGAATTTCATCTCGATCTAAAGGGGAGGAAATCTACTTCTACCAATATCTACAAGGTTTTTAGCTCATCATTTCTTTCTGCTAATATAATTTGCAAACCAATAATAATGCTTTGGTGATGTAAGCAGTTGTTTATCTAAATTAACTTTAATTGTGGATCAGATTCTTTTCAAGGTTGAATGGAAATAAAACATTTAAATGAAAAGTGTTCACAGCACTAATTAGTGCTGTGTTTTCTCTGTGGCAGGTTGACCTCTCTGGCTAAGATTTCTTGTGGTATTGATTAAGACTTTGTTTGCACAGCAGCAAGTCCAGTACAGGAAATAGCTTTAACCAAGACGAGAATTGATATTAGGCAGGATTACACTCACTTGCAATAAGATTTTATTCGAATTACATCCTTATGGCTAATTGATGTATACTCACGAGATGATAGAGACACTTTAGTTTAAAGAAATAAGAAAGGTACAGTCTTCATTGACATTAAAAGCCGTATAGATTTAGCTAAGCTTTTAATTTGTCAAATTTTTGCAGCTCATGCTTTAGCTGCAAAACTAACAATGTAAGCATTCCAGACAAGGTTACGTAGGTTATGTTCATCTAAGTCATTGATATGCTCTTATTTAATCAGATTGATTTTAACTAGATTGTAAACAAATGCAAATTTGCTAGAGTGGAAAAAAAAAGGCTTTAGTTTTGAACATTCTGCCTTGCCACTTTACAGATTCATGTTCAATTTCTACTTCGCAGAAGCTCAGTTTCCCTGCTGGAAAGCCTTGAGTTGTGAGATATAGGCAGAGCAGGAGTTCAGAAAGTGATTTGCCTTATGAAAGAGGCAAATCCATCAGAAGAAAAAATATTGCTTGCCTTTAAAGGCATCCTACCAGCAAAAAAGTAAGGTGGTTGTGAAAAGAAATTTGAGAAGGGATGGGAGGTAGGATTGTAGTTTACTGCATTGATACAGTCTTCTCAGAAAGAGGATTTCTCTTTCCTGCCTTTTAAACCAGTGCCGTTTTCCTCCTACAAGAGTCTTAAATTAAAAATTGGGGATTTGGACTTTTTAGATTGGTTGATTCTCTGGTTGCTTTTTTTCTTTTTCTGGAGATAGGTCAACTAATAGAAGAAAGCTCTTACCCCAAAGTCTTGGTTAGAACTAGTTTCGCATGCTTTAGGTGAGACATAATGTCTGTGTGGTCACTATTGTTGCTTACATTATGAGGAAGAATTTCTTCTTAAATTTACGCAAATATTTTTTCCCTTCACTTCGCAGAGAATGATATCCTAAGTTCCCCATATAACCTCTTTGTTCTAGCAAATTTATTTTAACCGTATGGATGAACTAACCTGGAAAAAAAAATATTGGTTGAGTGTCAAGTGTATTGTTGAACTTGTCATTTTCAAAGTGAAGCTGTAGAAATAGTTTCTAATAATCAAACTTCTTACTAGTAACATTGTGCATGGTGTGTCATCTGTATCCACTACGGGTACCTAACTGCGTGCTATATAAAAGAACATTAAGACATTTCGCTCATAGAAACTTTGGTAGCAATAAAGATATGCTTTAGTTTTGGATTATTGCTACATATCACATCATGAAGACAAGTTTACTCTTCAATTAATACAAGAGTATAATGTGTTTGCATTTTGTCTTCTTAGTCCCAAGAAGGCGACACATTACTGATGGTGTGGAAGACTCCAGCAGAACTTACACTTTCTCTTAGCAATATAATTGAGATAAAAATCAGTCACGTTGTTTACATTGGAGATGGAAGAGATTGCCCTTTTTTCTCACTTTCTACTACAAATTGACTCAGTGCTCTAAAATTAATGTAACTCTTTCTGATTATTTCTCATGGTTTGAGCTATTTGGCATTTCACTTTGCTGGAAAAAGGCAGTCTTGAAAAACAAAGAACCTGACACAGTAATGACAGTGAATCAACAAAAGAGGAAACTGCTGTGCTTGCTCTTTTCCTTACTTGTTAATCTATATTTTCTAAACTGAGAAAAGGTTACAAAGTGTGTAATAACTGTGCTTTTACCTACGCACTGCTGTTGTGTATATAGGGATTGCAATGTTGTGGGAGTGTGAGCACAATTCTGATGCATGATTTCATAATTTGTCTTTAAAGAGCTTAAAAATATTTTCCTTAGGTCTGTGTTAATAGCATTATACAGCATTTAAAAAAAAAAAAAAAAAAAAAAAAAGGTAGTATTGTAACCTAGATAGTTAGGTTAAAAAAATACGTAGTGTAGTAAGTGTGCTGTATTTGAAACTGACCTGATGCACTGGCCAAGGGGATTAAAATATGATTTTCGTTCTGACTGGGAATTCTGTTTGCATCATTGGCGAAATACAATGATATAATTAATTCAACAGAAATCAAATACTTAGGTACCTATATCCTATCACTTGCTTCTGAATTTGGTGCCCAGGTTAACTGTGGAAACAAATGCAGAGCTGGAGGGAAAAGTAAACTGCATATGTGATTTGAGGATAACAGATGGTCCAGAATGGGGAAGTCAGTACGAAGATTTTTTTAGAACTTAAACTATTGATATGTTAACACATATCACACAGGATAACACCAGGAAGCTAGAGAGAACTCATTGGAGCAGAGGTCTGCAATCCTGGAGTTATGTGGAGTCCTGGATTCCTTACAGAAGTAGCTCCATTAAATTAATTCCCCATGGCCAAGGTTATCAATTAAAAAGTAAAACAGATCAATGACTATATTTGATGTCCTCCCTCCAGCAATGCTGCAATATAAAGAATGCTTATGTAACCTATGAAATGTCATGTGTTAAATTTATATTATATGCATATTATTTATACATAATATTTATATTATGCCCATGTAAATAGAAAGAAAAATTTTAAATGATAGTAAAGTTTCCTAGTGTTTTATATCAGTTTGTAAACTTAGAAGGAGCTTAACTATGGTCACTGGAAAGAAAACATCAGCAAAAAATAAAAATAAAAGTTCATTAGATTATCTGAAGCAAGCTTAAGAGAAATCCTGAAATAGACATTATGGATTCATGGAAATGTAAAAAAAATTTATAGAATCAGTATTAGGAGGCCATGTGGTCTGTATGGCCACTATTGTCAAAATATTGGAATTAGGAGTTGTGAGTCAGGTGCCTCTCAAAAAAGGCCAGTGTGTTTTCCTGCAAGGGAAACATGCCATAAACACACATTGATACTCAAATGTATGTCAACTTGACTTTCAAATGGACATGTTGTGTGTTCCTGCAGTGGTGTGATGTATTTGAAACCAGTGAAACAATGTAGGGGCTTCCAACCAGATCATATATTAACTGTGTAATTTCACTTGCATCACTGGTAAAATGATGCAAGCTCCTGTCTAACCTATCTGCCACAATGGTCAGAGGGGCAAAAAGAAGCAGATACGTTCTAGGTCCTTTCTAGAAAAGCCTTAACATCCCTTGTTATCACAGTAGAAAGGATTAGGGAGTAGTCTGCACTCAGACTCGTTTCAATAACCTCCAACTGAAATATTGTGGTTTTCAGAATACACTGAGCTTTTGGCTGCTCATTATATCCCACAACTCACATATAGCATACATAAACCCACTCTGTGCTCTGTCAGCCCCTGCTGGTTTGATATATACAATTTATTATGTCATCTCATATGTGTAAAACAGGGAGACATAAACATCTTTTTTTTTGTCAGAGGGAAATATAAAGTCTGGTTTTTCTGTTTTGTTAAAATGCTCAAATCTGACTTTTCCAGGAGGATTTTCTAAATCTGTAAAGTCACATAAAAAACATGGAAGCACTTTTAACTTTTAAGACTGCTGTAAATGTACAAAACCTTTATCAAACACATGCATCCATCTAAAACATTCCATTAAATGCTTCATTGGTAAATGAAGACAGGGGCTTGCTAAATGCTTTAGAGCTGTTATGATCACATGGAAATAATGGCTAACAACATGATACTTTGCCATTGACAAGTCCAGCAGACAGCTCTGGGGAAAATAATTTGCTTTACTCTGCTAAAGTACTTTTGTAAAATATCTGATCACTCTACCAAGCAAAAAAGCATTGCAGAGGTATTAAGCAGTAGGAAGACATATGCCCAAATACACATTTTAAAGAGCTGCAAATAAGAGGTGGAGAGTGGAGTAGTAAGGCATGAAAGAAATAATTCAGTCAGAAATGTGTACTTTAAGTTTTCCTTTCCTTTCTCTTCTTTCCTGTCCTCATCACTTCTAAAAAAAAGTTGAAAAGTAGAAATAAAGCATTTTTGTACTGTGAATGCTGAACATCTACAGAAAATTCACCTCCATGACTATAAATTTGGGAGATAGGATTTTCAAATGTACATCACAGACTCTGTTACACAAGTCCCAAAAGGATACCTATGGACTAGCCAATGAAAATAGAGACAATTGCTATCAAGCATCCTTTAGAAAGCATTGAAGAAAGTAAAAAAATCAGTATCTAATTACCCATTACAAGTATATTTAAAATGACAATTTTTTTCTGTTTAATCCTAGACACAGTGCAAATTTGTTTTATTATCTGGTGGGGCTGCAGTATGGATTCTCAAAACTCTACGTGCTTCTATCAGACACACGCTTATTTTAGTTTTAAAAAAGTTTGTACAGGATGCAACTGCATTCTGTAATTCTAAGAGAGAGTTAAAGTTGTCATCCTCTTTTTTATTACTCCCAATAACTACTATTCTGGGTCAATATGTTAATTTCAGCATTTCTATATAATTAACCACCTTTTATTTAATTGTAATATGTTCTAGTGGAAAGGACACATTACTTTGGACACTTCAGTCCTTTAGACTACCAGTACTTAGGTATAATTTTCCACATACGCTCTCGTTTTTCTTTTTCTGATTCAATCCCTAATAAGTAGGTCATAACTTATCAATAAAACTCAGCTCAGATCACTTTTAGCACCAGATTAAGTGATCAGAATCCAAAAGTATTCAGCTCCCAGACAGAGTGAGCCTTTTTGAAAACCTGAACCTGATTTATGTGCCTAAGTATGAAGACTTGAAACTGACTCTAAAGTTCTAGCAGTGAATTGTTTCTTTGCCTCTGCATTTTGTCATGAAATATACTGAAATACAGGATGACCACACAAATCAAGGGGTCTTTGAATCCTAGATAGTCAAGGTATATTGGATCATCTCTGTGGTATTATTAAACACATGTAAAATATGAATATGGCCTGTCCTGTTGCTGAACTTTCAGCAATCTCAAATAGTATTATATCCTCTTTGCTTATTCTCACAATACATTTAGTGTAATTTAGGATTATTGCAGTAGCCGTCTAAGCTACTTAGGACAATTTAAGAACCATATGTCTACTGAGCAGAGGTTTCCGTGCTAGATACGTACTTCTGGCTTTCATGACTATCCCCATCCTAATTTTTTATAAGCCCCATTTACTGGGGTCTATGTAGCCCCTGCTTTGATCCTCACCCAGGAAATGAGAGCTAAAAATAGCTTTTCATGCTTTCAGTCCTAGCCTCCTGGTTCAAATCAGCATTCGGAAAACTGAATAAGATTTATCAAAAAATAGATAGAACTTCTGTACCTATATTCCACTATTTTGCAGGCAGCCTTGTGTTTCTGAGCTCTAATTATCAGTTTCACAATAGTTAGCCTTTATTTTATTAAGGATTAAGTATTTCCAAGTTGTAAACATGCTCAGCCAAAGTATTCTTCTTACCCAGAAACTGTCCATCTTTTACAGCTATTTTGGGCTTTGGGGAGCTCACAAATGGAATTGAATGTGATCTATTATGAAACATGCTGTTAAAAATAAAACGTTGGAAATAGCAYGTTTCTAACTAGCAGGGAATGATTGATTATTGCAGCGTATGAAAATCAGGATGTTAGCAGAATAACAGTAAAGAACTATATTAGAGTTACTGCATATAAAACCAGAATCTTTTGTTGCTTAAAAGGATGTAGACTTTCCAAAACACTGAGGTGGCTGCCTAGAAAATATTTTAAGATGTAAGTACAGAAATGGTGATATTTCTTATGGCATATCAGATTCATTTGTCTTTTTTTAGACATATTTACAGCAGTCAGTTTTTCAAATACTTACACTGAAGAATATCTACTCTGTTATTTATCATCTGCTGTTGTGAAACCTTTTGTCATCTTAGAAATGTCTGCTGGCAAAATGTTCAGAAAATGATTTTTAAAAGCCAGCTTTCTTACCCTGATATTATACTAAACATTTCTCTCTTCCTTTCCTCAATATGGAAGAAAAGAAATAGTACTAAAAATCAGACAGCACGTTTAACTTTAGCTGGTTTAGTTATTACCTACCTTTGCATTTGTGGGGGTAATTATGCTCTGGATTCCAACTTGTTTGTTTTAACTCTATTCTTGACATCATAACCGTATCACTGGGGAAAAAATCAATTTAATACTGGAGCATGCACCTATTAGATCCTAGTACAACTGAAAGCTGGGTTAGGGTATACTGCTCTGCTGCTCTTGTGGTGGTGTTACTAAGAACTAGAAAAATGTAAACAAGGTTCATCACAGAAGTGGAAAAAACACACCACCAGACTTGAAAACATGTTACAATTTCTGCCATAAGGCCATCCTGTCTTGGCAATGGAACTTCATTGCCTAGTTAAATATACTATTGTTAAATATACATCTCATAAATATCTGTGGAGTATTTGAAAGAACAACAACATAAAAACTGGAGAAGCTACAAACCCTGATTTTTACAGTATCTGCGTCTTTTCTATAATAAGAAAGTGCATGAACTGGGTGTGTAGTTTTACCACTAGCATAGATGATCATAATCTGTTGATCTCAGTCAAGTTTTTCCTCCCATGTCACAGGTGAATTTGACCTTGTATTCAGCATGTGATATTGTGCAACCAAACAATCATGAAATGCATATAGACAGCCATGCTGAGTTTTTGTTAGACAACTTTCAGAAGTTGTTTTTTATGGAAGTTGTTTTATTTGTATGGTTCTTTACTCAATTTTGTCAAGTTGCCTAGCACAGAAAGTGATGGTTATGGGGAAAACTCCCATGCATACTCCCCAGCAGTATGGAATTAACAAGACATCTGATACTCCGAACTGAAATTCTCCTTTACATTCATGCACTTATAGACACATTTCAAAGGTGACATTTCTTTCCACAGTCTCTCATAGGCTTTGTGATATATTGTACTTCTTTTTGAAATTGAAAAGTAGGCACATGAACCTACACAGTTTCAACCTTTTCGTTCAGGGGTTTATGAAACAATTTGAGTCTGAAATGCTGAAGATTCTGCTGTCGCTATTTCTAAAATCTAATGCTCATGTTGGGAGCATATCATCTTGTGACCGATTTCTGTGAGCAAGCATATGAATGTTAAAGGAAAAAGGAAATGAGAACTTTATGAGTCTGATGCTTTCAAGAAATGTAGAAGCTCTTCACTAATATATTTATTTATCCTTAGGAATAATTATTATTAATTAGTATCATTATAAGGACAATGGTTTCACCAAAGCCTTTCTCTCACAGTGTGTTTTCTACCACATCTACATTTTCTGAATCCTTTTTCCCAATTTGATCACTTCAGTGTGCCCCATTTTTTGGCATTCCATCCTCAATAGAGTATAACAATAGTAACTAGAGCTGGATGGAATTTACAGATGCAAAACTTTTCTATTTAAAAAGGTTTTTAATTGGAATAGAAATTTTCTTCAGTCGGGATGAGGTAAATTTTGCTAAATTATCCAGTAGAAAGTTTCTCATTTCAACATTTTCTAAATTGAGAGTTACATCTGTTATTCTAGAATGACTTTTCATCTCAAACTTTTAATGAATTATAGTACAGAATATGTAAATCAAAAGCTTGAGGTTAAACCAAAGCAGATCGAAAATAGCTAAAATGTTTCCACTGATTTACACTGATTTATGATTTGCAGCTTTTGTGGAGATTTTGACTTTTTGTCCCAATTTATAGTGAAAAGAGTTTTTCTTTTTTCAATTTCAAAAGTGTTTCCAAATTGGGAAAATTATTTCCCACCTGGTTCTAATAATAGCATGTTTGAGTGGGTTGTGCTTTCAAACCTACTGTGTCTGAGTGCTTTGCCAACAGTTAAATCAGGGTAACCTACCTTAAGTTCTTAAAATGCCTGGCTCTTGTATAAGTGCACCAGAAAACTCTATGAATAAGAATAAACGCACAGCCAGTGAATTGTCCCCCATTGGCCAGAGAGGACTGAAGTTTACTTTGCCCCTTGGATTGAGTTGGGCATTTTCTAAAATGATTGTTAAAGAAAGTAGACCCCTAGCCTAGCCCCTCTCTGAAGTTTTTGGAGTTGCCTGCACACAGTGGGGGACACAGAATATTTTCAGAAGAGAGATACAGATAGAGAGTCACTTCACTGGCAAATTGAAGAGGTAGCTGGTTGCTGAGCATCTTTAGTCAAGGTTGTATGGTTGAGAGACAATGGGGCTCATATTACAATAGCTATGCCTGGTTTTGTGGCTGTAATTGTGGGTACAGAGCGGTTAAAAAAGAGGATGCATGAAACAGAGAATGCTCTTGTGCCTCCAGCTCTGGAAGATGTCAGTCCTGTCCAGATCCAGTGTCACTTTCTACTTCAGAACGTCAGGGAGAATTTAGTTGTGGCATAATTAAGAAATAAAAGAATTTGGTTAGGGAACTTAAAAATTTAAACACAAACTCTGGCTGCTTTGATTGTTGGTGTCTATTTGTGTATCTGTGTGAGAGAGAAAACAAACCTTTCCAGCTTCTCTTTTTAAGCTAACAAAATCTGTTTCCTGGTGGTTGTATCTGAAGTATTTAAACATAAAAAAGAAAACTGTTGCTCTCAATTTTTTTTCCTAACATTTGAAATTCTGTTTCTTTTTTGACTCTGTCAAAGACTTAGGGGGAAAAAAATAAATTAAACTCTTGCTCATCTAAGCAGGTTTCATTTTTTATGGGTTGTATATATTCAAACAAATCTGTTCCTCTCTTTCAGAATGGTGGGTTTTCTTGTCAAAATGCTCAAAGATCTGTTGCTCTCTTTAAGCTCACTAAGAAAATGGCTTAAGAGATTTAAAACTCTGTGTGAGCATCTATTAGTACATATATTTTTTCTAAGGTACATGAATCTTATAATTTGGGGTCTAAGGCATTACAACTTCCTTCATCAGACAAAATCACTGTAAGAAAATTCTTAGAAAAATCTCATCAAAGTATATGCATCTCTGATCATCACACATGTACATTCAGAGTTTGAACAAAATTAATTTTTAAAGTACAAATCACTCAGTGCATTTGTGTGATAATAAACCAGTGCAGTAACATGAATATAGAACTTGCTTTTAAGTGCCATGAAGTGATTTTTAACAGGATTTTGGGCTTCTGTTTAGTCAGCAGAAACCTCTTAATAATATATATATCATAAATACATTAAAGCATCTATAAAAAGATTAACTTTACTGGGTAGTGCACATGGTAATTTTTTCAGGCTCAAAATTCCTCTCTTTGTAAAGAGTAAAAGTATGCAAAGTTACCAGTTGAATTTATCCAAAAAATCTTGTACTGGGAGAAGAACCTTGAAGATAATTGGGAAATAAAACAAAACCAAATACATCCATATGAAACCCATGTGAAAGGCTGGTTGCCAAACACATACACTTAATGTTACAGCTTTTTCTTTTTCCTATATTTGTTTCTAATTTCTATTTTAAAATGTGCTGAATCGCGTATCTGACTTTCTTATGTGTGTGTGTGATGCACCAGGGAAACCTAGACTGGATGACTAAAAAATGGTCTTTCAGAATATGCTTAGCAAGGATTGTCTCACTTAGCTAAAGATGCTCATTGGTATTTCTGGTCTCAGAACAAGTTATTATACAAGAATCTTTGACTTCCAGACAGGGAACTGAATGAGCCTTTCTCCCATTTCCTACTGGGACAGAATCAAAGATGGGCTCCAGGAGGGGTGAAGAGCGTAGTGTACAAGCTAGTTCCTTCTCGCTGCCTGCCATGTCTGTTACCTGGAGCAGAGTTTTCTTGTTATGAACATTGATATCAAATGGAAAGTGGACTTGAGAAGAAGGATTTAAGAAGCCACATTTAAATGCCAGTCGTTCTGAAGTCTGTGAGAGTTTTGACAGTGCTATACTCTAGAAGTTGTATAATAGGAGACCTACCCATGGACCAGGGCCTCATTGTCCTGGACACCTCTTCAAGACTGGATTTCATTCTTAATATTGCACTAGCCAGTTGTCAAACATTTTTACAAACACTCTGATAAAGGGGTTTGATTATTCCTTTAGTCTTATTTAGAAGTTTTATTTGTTAATGGGCAGGTAATTATGGCAAAAGCCCAGGACAGAGGAGCTTCAAATATACGTAGACTCAGATAAGCACTTTTTAGGGCTGCCCAGTGACACTAAATCTCCAGTATCCTACATTACTGGCGTCCTATGATAACTATACCTTATTCTTTTAAAAATCTAACTAAACTTTCATAGTCCCTTTTTTTCTTGCCCCAGCTGTGTCCCCGTCTGTCCAGTATTGAGTAGGAATTTAGCTTATTTTGGGTTCAGTGTAATTTTTTATTGAATTTGACTTGTTTGTTTGTGGAAGGTGGTAATTTTTGATGTGTTCATCCACTGACATGACAGTGACTTACTGCAAACCATCAAAAGCCCAGAGATTTCCCCTGAAATTATTTAAGACACATTGCTGAGAATCATATCCTATGAAATAAAAATTGCTTATGTTACTTACCCTTATAAGCAGTGCTAAGATCCTGCTAGGTTTAAGCTTCATGTTAGTAAGTATTAGTGCTGGAAATTCAATCACCCTCACTCCACTGGAATGGAGTTAGTCACTAGTAATCATATTTTTCAAGGTCTCATAACCAATAAATTATCTCTGGATTTGCAGAAAGTTCATTGCTCATTGTGCAATGTTCTACCAAATTCCAGCTGTTTATATGTTTCTACTAGGAGAAAAAATATTTTTAAAAACTTGCCCTATTTGTCTGTATGCCTATAGACCAGCAGATGTTAGGTAAATATTTTTGTTTGCCCTGTTTTCCGTAAGTTATTCATAAAAGCACAGTCTGAGGGTATTTAAGAGCTTGTCTAGTCCAGCTCCCTGCTGAGGGCAGGATCAGCTGTATCAAATCATTCCTGACAATTGTTTGTACAACCTGTTTGTGAGATTCTCCAGTGCTGAGGGATTTACAGTCTCCCAAGGAGTTTCTTTCCCAGGGTAATCTATCACAAACTGTATTGTTAGACTTTTTTTTTTTTAAATGTCTAACCTAGTTCTTCCTTACTACTTTTGAAGTCTATTATATCTTCTACTATTATATCTTCTACTATTCCCAGTCTACATAGAGAGTAGTTTATTACATTTCATTTGTAACAACCTTTTACATATTATTTATGTATTTGAAGACTGAGATAATCGATCTTGAGTCAGTGAGGAGAAGAATCAGCCCTCCTCCTCTTTCTCAAGGAAGGCGTCAATTTGTTATAATTTAATGGTTTAATTTCAATGTTTGTTTTTCTTGCTGCTTTCATTTTTCCCTTCATTGAAGCTTCACCACTGACATTCACCCAAGGTCCTGTAGCCCAGTGTGAACCTAGTGAATGCTGAAAGAGCTTAAGGAAACACCAGGCTTGGCCTGTCCTGCTCCACAGAAAGGTTTTCTGCTTGGCTCATAGTTCCACTATGATAAGCATGCTTTGCCACATGCAGATATCACACACCAGAAGCACAGTTGATATCATCAGAGATGCTGAAATGTGAAGTCTGACTTTTAAATCAATCCCATTTATGTTGAGTGTGTTTTCTTAGCATTCTAATTTTATCACATCATGAATGCTCCAGCTGGAAGCAATGTCTGACAGTTGATTTGAGGAAATTTTATTTTATTTTTAAACTCAGAACAGAATAATTGTAGTCCTGCTCAGCCAAGGTTCTCATAAAAATTTTAAGGCTAATATTTATGAAGGGTTTTAAGGCTTAAATAGTTCTGAATCTTGAGATTGTATTGTGGTGTTTCCTAGGAATGCTATGTTTCCTATGACTGTTACGAACGTTTGCTGCAGTGTCCACCTGTGTTGCATGAGCTACCCTGCAATTTAAAAATAAACAAACAAGTTGTATTAAAATGCTTTCAAATTATAAAAATTTTCATGGTTTTTTTTTCAGCAGTCATGCAAATGTTCAGCTGTGCAAAGGCAAACTCTGGTACATCTATGTGTGGGTCTGTGGTTCTGAGAACAGACAATGTCATTGGTAAGAACTCTTCAGACCAAAAGATTCTGAAGTTTGTCTTAGACTCTCTCAAAGCACCAAACACTGGTCTTGGACTGAGATTACTGGAATAATGAATTATTTACAGACTATTTGCCCAGGACTACTTTAAAAAGAACACTTACGCTGTTCTCAGGCTATGCATCACCAACAGAGAATCTGAATTTACTGCCATTTAGGACAGCTGGGATAAGGAAAAATGAATCCCCAAATTAAATGACTTAACCTTTAATAATAATCTTTGAGGGAACAGGCAAAGTAGACCCCTAGCACAATACAATATTGGTATTATCTGAAACTAATGGTTTTTAATGGATACACTGGGACACTCTCAGCAGTGCAGAGAATGAAACTGCAGGGCTTATACCTCCAGAATAACTTGACACAAAACAATTTATGTGGCATGCTTGACAGGGTCAGTGTATATGGTGAAATTAGACTGCAATGAACCACTGTTTCTACTTTTTTACTTTAAGGCAATCCCATCTTTTGAAGTTGATTGCAAATGGCAGTCTCTGGACCACTTCTTAAATGTCTTCAAACTCAATAAATTATCTACTTTTCTTACGTATTTCTCACCTATTTGACTAGCGCTGATGACAATGTGTTTCCATTCATTGCAGCTCATCAAGAAAAGGTATTTTCATCTATGGTATCTCATTCTTCAGGCCACTGTGTTGATTCTTGACTTGTAATGGTGAAAATAGAAAATTAACATTGTTGTAGTCAGTTAAATTACACCAGTGTAAACACTGCAAATGAATGGAGAACCAGTTCTGGTTCAACATTTTCTTGTAACTACTAGAATTTCTGCACCATAAGTCTGGGATTGTTTCTGAGCTTGGTAACATTCTAGTCTGTACTTTGTTTTGTAGCTTGGACCACTACCATCTTAGCAGGAAAGTTTTACCATTCCTGAACAAGCATCCTGTTAGCATACCACAGCTTTGGCTGTAACCTCTGTCACTTCTGAAAGAAAAAACACGATCCCATCTTGAAGACTCTGCCTCACTTTATCTTTCCACTTAGCTTTTCATGCAACACTGTTGTGGTTCTTTAAACAAGTGGGGGCACATTTATGGAGGGACTAGACTAAAGGAGCTCTTAAAAAGCCATAAACTCACAGAGCTAGATGGAAACAAACTGTTCTTTGTGGTATAAATTGTAATAAAAAAATGTGGTTCAAGAAAATATATTGTGCTGTTCCAGCATAGTATCAGACTCTGTGACTTTTACGAAAACGACATTTAACATGAACAGTAAAATAAAATAGAACCTTAATATTTTTAATTTCTTTCTCATTCTGTATAGTTAAATTTTCATAATACTCAAGAAGAAGTCTTTTTTATGGCTTAGTGAGGGAGGACTGAAAGGCAGAAGGTGCTGTACAGAGCACTCTAATTGCAAGTAGTTCCACTTCTGGCCTGTCTTGAAAGCTTCACAAAGATCAGCACTGTTCTCTTTCCAGCTGTCACATGAAAACTCTGTTGAAAGCTACCAACAGTACTATATTTTAGTGTATAGTCTGTTTTATCTAACTTTAGAGCCAGTTGGGAAAAATACCTTTCAGTTAAAGAAACACTGCAATTTCTGAACTTCTTAATCAAACCTAGATGAACACTCTATTCCTTGTAGTAAAACCATCATTAGGGAAGCTCCTTCCACATAGGGGCAGAACCCTGCTCTACACTTTCTGCCATGCTAGGCAGTCTCATTTTCTTCTAGTTATATGTGACCTGTACTGCCACTACCTTCCTCTGCAGTTGTGTCATGCAGGGGCATAGATAAGGCTTGCTTTCTTTCACATTTGTGATCTCTAAGCACATGCCGAGGAATGGTCACTCTGGACAGAGGTTTCTTATACTTGCCATCACATCTAGAATGCCTCTAAGCTCTCCTCTAGAACTCCTTGAAACATCTCATCTACACACCTCTAACAATAGCTGTAAGATATCCAATGCCAGGCAAATGTAGAGGAGGGAGAGGTCATTCCTTTCACAGAAGGAAGAGAATCACATTCTGAAGTACCAAAGAAGGGTTTGGGGCCAAATTATAAGAAAAATAGAAACTAGATACAAATTTCAACATGATCATTTGCAATTTTGCATAAAGATTCAGGTCACTGCTCACAGAACCTAAATGAATCCATGAATCTAAGGATTTGCTGCTGTATCTAAATGAACGCAATTTCCTTAAAACAGACAAATGATGTGGTAATGGACTTTGGTTAGAAAATGATGATCTTGGTACTCATAGATATTAAAGATAGGCCAGAAATTAAACACTTGGAGGTAATAACAGAGTTGAGAGATGAATTATTCTACATGAATAAAGGTCATCAAACTATRAACAGTCACACACACACAAAGCAGAGATATGAGAAAAACATGTAGAACTAAGAGTGAAATAATCTGCCAAGTAAGGTTTCTTAGGCAACAATCCTGAAGTTCTCAAAAACAGATTAAAGAAAACACCTAAAAGAAAACAATTCTAAAGACTTTTAAATTTCTATTCTGAAATTGAGTTCTTTACCACTCTTCTTGTCTGTCCTCTTAATTTAGTCTCTATTCTATATGCATCTATATTTCTAAAGTCTGCCTTTAATTGCATCGTTACCTATTTCAGAATGCATATTATATGCTTGGATATAGGCATAGTTTCTTTAAAACTGTTAGAAAATGGAATTGGAATGACTACTGGGAAAAGTTTAACAGTGATATAGGGAGGAAAAGAAAACAATTTCCATGTTCTACTGAAGTTCACCATTCAGTGTTTGAAGAAAGTAATTATTTTTGTTATTCTCTACCACGGCATTTGTATAATTCCTAAAATTTCAAATATCTAAGAAGAGAATAAAATCCTGCTCTCAGTGACACCTAGTAAAGTAGGTATTTCTAGTTTGACAACTGGACCCATAAGTCAGATAACAGTATTGTAGGTTAAGACTTGGCTGACGAGTGGAACACTTGCTATAGAGACAGATTACAATTATGTTTCTCAAGCAGTCTTCACCCATCACCTATGGATGATGTTTAGCCTTCTTAACATTCAGGTCATGTGGCTGGAGTTAGGCAAAACAACATGGAAACAAAGCTGCTTCACGAGAGCTCCCCAAAGCTCCCACTGCCTTCTGAATTCTGGTATAGGTGGAAGTATCCAGTGACAGGTGCCTTGGAAGAGAGCCTCATGTGCTTTACAGAGTCACAGAATTGTTGAGGTTGGAAGGGACCTCATGAGGTCATTTAGCCCAAGCCATGTGCTCAAGCAGGGTCAGCTAGAGCAGGTTGCCAAGGACAGTGTCCAGGCACATTTTGAATATCTCCATGGATGGAAACTCTCTGGGCAATCTGTTCAACTGCCCTCACAGCAAAAAAGTTTTTTCTTCTGTTCAGATGGGATGTAAATGTGTTTAAATTTGTGCCCATTGCTTCTTGTCCTGTCACTGGGCACCACTGTGAAGAGTCTGGGTAACTCTTCTTTACGGCCTCCAATGAGGTATTTATACACATCTGTAAGATACACCCAAGCCTTCTCTCTTTAAGGCTAAACAGTCAACTTTCTCAGCCTCTCCTTGTATGCCAGATGCTCCAGTCCTTTAATTATGTTTGTGACCATTTGCTGGACTCACTCCAGTAAGCCCATATCTTCCTTGTATTGGGGAGCCCAGAACTGAACACAGCACTCCAGATGCGTCTCACCAGTGCTGAGTGGAGGGGAAGGATCAACCGCCTTGACCTGTTAGCAATGCTCTTCCTAATGCAGTTGGACTTTTTTGCTGCAAGGATGCATTGTTGGCTCACGTTCAGCTTGTTCTCCACCAAGACCCCAAGGTCCTTCTCTGCAGAGCTGCTTTCAAGCTGGTCAGTCCCCAGCATGTACTGGTGCCTGGGGTTATTCCTCCCCAGGTACTTCATGGCATATTTACTGTTGTGAGTACAAGGGCAGGAACAGATCACGTATTCCTGATAGAACTGGACAGAGGTTTCGACCAAAAACATTTCTAACATTTACAGAATGTTGACAAAGACAAAATGTCTTTCAATACAACCTTCCTACAGATCAAATGGAACATTCTCTAAGCACCATGGCATTTTTGTTGACTTTGGCATATGTTCAAACTTTTGAAAAAGTAGATACAAGGGAAGGAGGATTATTCTTTTGCCACTCTGTTCTTCCTTTGCAAATTTCCCTGGTGTCTGCCACACTCTGAGTCCGAGTACATGCTGAATGGAGACCGATGTTGATTTACTACATAGCTGCTTTTAAAAATGGAGGACAAGAGTTTTTGAGATGACAGTGATACCTACCACTTGTGAGACAGTCCCTGCTGGAAAAAAAAAGCAGATCCTACTTGCTGGTCTGCAAAATATTCCTTAGAGAGACCACGAGTATCTTGAAATGTGCCAACCCAGCTTTTTTGGCTGGGACTGCTGAGGACTTTGAGCTGCCAAATGAGCACAGCTCTGTCAGAAAAAGAGGGAAGGGCCAGGGCCAGGGCCAGGGTCCTAACCAGAAGTTTGTACCACTTATACACCTCAGAACTGGTTGCAGGGTTGATCTCTTTGGCACTGCATGAAACAAAGTGAGTATACAGAGATTAAGGGTTTAGCAGTGGGACTGACATCAATGCAGCTACATGGATTCAGTCTGCTGTGAAAGAAAAAATACACATAGAGGCAGAGTAATTATTGACTTAGCTTTTGTATTTGAGAACAGGAAGAACACACTGCACTAGCCTGATTCTGTGATGCCCTATTTGTTAGCTGGTGATAGGTAGACAGGTTGGGTGCGTGATTCACTTCACACCCTGGGAAAGACAGTGTTCAAATGCAAAATGAGTTCTTAATGCTATGTCCTTTCTCACTGTTCTTCAACCTTGAAGAAATACATGAGCTCAGCTCAGTTTCTCAGATCTTACACTGAGCCTGGGATTTGCTGGTTATTTGTATTTTTCTAATTAACATTGCAAATCCACAATGTATCTAATAGCACACTGATTCTTTAGGATGTGATTCCCCAYGGGAAACTTAGCAGCATGCTTTTGAGCATTCATATTATTTAAAAGTAGCAGTTTGTTTCCTAAGTCCATTTTTGCTGACTTAGCAGCTTTGCTTTATCCTGCAGATGAGAACTTCCCCTTCTGTTTTACAAGTACGCTGACAAAGGAAACACAGACAACATGCCCTGTGAACCCAGTCACAGTCTGACTGAGTCTCATTCAAGTCACAGAGTGCAGCTCCATGAGTTTAACTTTTCTAGTGATCTTAGCAACACTGAAGTAGGTAGTGTAGGAATATAGTCAGGCAAGTGTCTTCTACACGTGTCATGGTGAGAGTGATTCCATACGTAGCATACTGGATCTGAACCTGCAGGTGGTTTAACATCCAGGCACACTCAGGAAGAACACTGCAGAGACCATAGAAAGGTGAAGCAATTAGAGCTGCTTCAGTCTTTCATACTCTTTGGTGCAATCTGGTAACTGAATAGCACATAGCACCAGGAATAAAACCAGTCTGAAGAAAATAACCTGAGAGAAAGAGTGGAAGAGCTAAAAACTCCAAGAAACTCTAAATATGGGAGAAAATTTAAACTCTAGATATGGGAGACCAATGGAGAGAGATTCAGACAGTCCTGTCATTCTCTATTTGCAGGCAGAACGTACCAGGAAAACTGAAGGTAGTCTTAGTTTGTAATACAGTTTAATGAGTTTCATGTTTTTCAGTTAGCCTAGGCAGGGAAGATGACTGTGAATTTATATTGTTATAAAAACTCAGTCTGCATAAAACGAGAATATGCAAGAGACATATACCTCATTATCCTAATTTCCTGAGCATACAAAATGAAAATGAGTTTGTACAAACTCTTTGAAGAAAAAACTAACCAAGTCTCCAGTAAGATTTTGATTTGGGTCTGGGACTGGAATGAGAAACTGGCAGATTACTGGGGGATTCTGACTTGAATCTTTATAATAAAACAGCAATTTTGAATTTTCAGTTTGAAATAAGATGGTAACAATGTTATTAATATGAAAAAAAGAACTAAAGGTAGTGATATCTAGTGATATCTTTAGAATTTGAAAGATATTGGCAGAGTAGATTTATGCATAAATAGGAAACTAGCAAAGGTAGTAACTAGTTAAAAAAAAATTGCAGTAGAGCCATGGAAAGAGAACTTGTTATTAGAGTAAACATATATCCAACTGTGATTTTATCAGGAGCATGCACCCATTTAGTCTTTCAGCAAGGTAAATAAGTGTGGGCAGAGAACCACACTAAAAGAGTGACCCTGCTCCTAATTACAGAAGTRCCTCTTTCAGTGAGTGCATGCATCTGTAACAAGTACTATATATACTTGTTGAGTGAACAGAGGAATAAGAAGGATGGTTACTGGAGAAAAAGATCACAGATCCTTTAGGTATTGGTGCAAAATAATTAAATAAGTATGTTATAAAAAATACTATTTTCTGCTGTTTCAAAACAGAAATTTTGAAGGCTAAAGGGTGGTGTATATTTGAAATACTGCCCTTTTCCTTACAGTCTATTCTAACAGCAATACTGACAGATGTACAGTTTATTCAACAAGAAAAGCAAACATTTTGATTGTGGGCTTGACTGCACAAAGCAGTGATGTTGCTGGTATAAAAAGAATGCTGTGTTCCTCTTATCTCTTTTCAAAGCAACAAACAGAGCAAGTTTCCAACCTCCAACTCTCCAACCTTACACTGATACTACCTTAAAAAAAAAAAAAGTGGTCTTTAATGACAGCAGGCTTAGACTGTAAACCTGTATTCAGTACAGTATCATTAAAATATTTCTGTTTTATAGTCCTCCTGCAATTTTAATCTTTCTTGGTATAAGATACATCATTTCATCAATGACTGGTCATGTAATAGCTTAGCCAGAAGCAAAATCTTGTTGAATTGAAACAGTAGCTTGAAAATGGGAGTTCTGTATTGTAAAATGATGTAGGAGAGAGCTCTCTCTTACCCTGAACAGTCAGTGTATGCTAGCCATGCTAACAATAATATTAAGAATGTGCATGATGTGTGTTATTGCTCTGTTTTGCTCCTAGCAAGTTCTTTAGGTGAAGCTGAGAATAGTCAGTATTTTATTGTGTAAGCCATGCTGATAGCAGGAACGTAATTTGGTCTCTCCCTGGTAAGTTATTACAAAAAAGTAGGCAGATGATCTTGTGGTTGCATTTCTGCAATCAGTGATGGGAGCTTCCTGTCACTGCAGTAGTTTTCTTGTATGAGATTGGATCACTTGCTTGAAATCAAGCCTTCCACAGTGACCTGAACAGTGTCCAGTGAAGCCGGAGCCAGGCTTCTTGCAGAACTCTTCTCTCATTTTATCACCTGGCAAGAGCTAGATTTTCAGAGCTGTTCAAAAGCCAGAGAGTCAGATTTTTATGAAGCAACATAACAAATGCTGGTGATGAAATACAGTGCCGGTCCTTTTAAAAAATCAGGTCTTTAAAATAACTGTGTCCGTATTCACCCTTTTGTCTCATTTCTCCACCTCTAAAATGGGGACAATATTGAATGTATCTGCAGACAGTATGAAAGGTGTGACCATGAAGTATTTGACTTTAATGAAATACTTAAGTGTTCTGGTGGTAAAAGACTATTAAAAAGCCATGTGGAGAATAAATTAAAAACAATAAAGAAAACAGAACTTTTTCTTCATATTTTTTTCCAAATATCTCCTTATTCCTACTTTCTCTTTACAGGAAATTTTCAGAGTGACCTGCCTTTACTGTTTGTCTTTTCTGGGAGGCTGCAGCAAAAAGAGGTTTTTACTGACTTTTGCCCCCATATTCTCACATATTTGTCCAATACCAATACCACGGATGATTCTTACATTGTTTACTCTTTATTGCATTATATACTGCAATATTGCTCTTTTAGTCTTCCCAAGCCAGACATTTTCAGGAATATAAATTAGACGTGTATCTTTCTTGCCCTAATTGCAAGCTCCTGGGATCTCTTTGTGAATGAGATATTGTAATCTAAGACTGGTTTCAGAAAGCAAAATGTTAACTGAGGTATGAAACTCATCATGGGTACTGTGTAACTTTTTCCTGTTTCCTTGTAAAATCTTCAAATGAGATGAATATGATTATGCTTTCTTTCTGATTTATACTAAAGAATAAATTCTCTCTAATTTAGAGAACATAGAGACGTAGTGAAGGATTTTTGAATAAATCTTTCACGACAATTATAGCTAAGCATACCCCTGAAAGATACAAGCAGAAATGTCCAGAGGACAGCCATTAACCAAATGTTTGCAGGGTTTATTTTTAAATGGGAATCTGCAGGTTAGTCACTTAATAACAAAACATTAAGGCAGTGTACTCCTTTTAATGATTTGCTTATTGATAACTAAGCTTTCAGATACATCCTACCTGAATTTGCTTTTAGTTCTTCCCCTCTCTATACCTGCTAGTGATAAATAATGTCGGCTTATGAGGTCTATTGCAAGGCCATTTATATCATTCTCTGAATTGGTGGATATTTTTCGTCATGTTTAAAATACTAAGAGCTATTGGCTACTGCCAAGATAAGCAAGCAGAGAATACTGTCACTGTAGGGTTTGCTTTGTCTGTTGCTGCTTAGGAAACAGTCACAAGTCATGCACTGATTGACAGGGCCTCACTGCTACTCTTGACAACTATCAGGAGGGTTGTCATGTAGTTTAGATTACTTGCATAAAAAAGGACAAAAGAATGGAGATTCATTATTCAAAGCACTTTTGCACTAATCATAACCTTTGGGCTTTTCAGAAAAACTCACATGTAAGGCTATGAAATCTTTTCTACACTTAACCAAACATAACAAAACTACAGAACAGTGAACAGATAACTATTCTAGAAACAGTACTAATGATATTAGAAAAGGGGATCAATAATGGTAGTAATAAGAGCATGATCATAACCACTGGTCCAAAAAGTGGAAGAAATTATCCTGCCCGGTTTTGTGCTTATCCCAACTTCCAATTTAAAATGATATCTAGCCTCGAGCAATTGAAGCTATTGCTTACTCAAGAGTTATGCCAGTATAGAATATTTCCCTTTGTCTTGTAGGGGAGAAACTCTTTAGTGTTCAAAAATAAAACCTAACACTCAGCAGCTTTCTTGGCCATGAGACCTATCCACTCCCACAACTGGCAGTACAAGCTTGCCAGAGGCATATGCTGCTCATTTTTGGAGTGATAGAACAGCATATCCCATTCTGTCTTCAGTGTTTCCCCATGGAGCCCAGTTCTGCCTAACAGAGTTCCTGCAGAAGAAGTTTCCCTAGTCTCTGTGGAAGATATCATCTAAAAGGAGTGGTGTGCAGGTGATGTTTCACTGATTTGAAGGCTGTTGGTACAGTTTATTGTAACAGGAGGCAGATTGTATACCAGCAAATAGAACACAATGAAATGGACCCAGAGCTTAAATTTCAAGCTCATAGATTGGAAGGGAACTGTAAGAACTGTTTCTTGTTCTAGTTCATAAGATGTGATCGAGAAAGTGAGCTATAAACTGGTAATTCTCTGTGATGCACAGAATTGCTGTATTGGAATGATAAACTGTGAATGAATCAAATCTCAGCAAAGTCATGCCAATTTTACTTTGGTAGACCAATAGGYCAATAGAACTTAGATAGACCTTAGATAGAAATGACCAAGTAATTTGGTAACAAAACTGAGTCATTCACACCCTACTAGCACTTCACTAATCTTGACACGCTGATAAAAGCTTTTCTTATGAGTACCTTAAAGCAGACATGTTCTGATAAACCTTATTCCACATTGAGAATGTATGGAAACCACATGGAAGCAGTTGGCTTTCAGACCATCCTAGTCCCAAAGATACATAAAATGCCTGGCTGCAACTAGCTAACTTCAAATCAGTTAGCTAGTTACTTCTCAGTAGCTAAGCATGACTATATTCTGCAAAGTTAAAGAGATCTGAAAGCAAATGCCTTCTAATCTTAATAGAAAAAATGCATTGTAGTACAAAAATAGAACTAGAGACAGTGGAAGACAGAATACTATAAAGTACTGCCCTTTGAGGGTCCCAAGAATCACCTTTTTTTTTTATTTTCTTAAAACATCTGAACATCAAACCTTTCRATGTTCTGTGTGTCTGGTAAATTAATTTTCACTTCTAATTTTGGTCCATACACTGACAGGAAAATGCAAAGCAGTTCTGTCAAGAAAAAATGTCTTTATAGTTCATTTTCTTAGTGAAATCAGAAGTATCAGGATTTTCTCAGAACACCCCATCTCATGGGATTCTCAGTCCAACCTTGAGTACTTAATAGATTTTGATAGTTGTAGTGAGTTTTAGGTTACTAAGTTAGTTAGTAACTTACTAAGTAAGTTTAGGATCTAGACCGAGCATCCTTACATTAGAGAACTAGTAATGCGCACTCTACTTATAGGCTTATAGCCTGTTAGGCAATGTCTTTTTAGCCCTTACCTCCCATCTCCATGATTCCAGAGGTGACGGGAACCAACAGGCTATGAGATCAGTAAGTTAACGCATGATTAAAGTATTCGGGTGTCATAAGAAATGACAGAGACTTTTAGGTCGACAGAAGCTATTACACTGATCTTTTTAATGGTTCTATTTTATATCAAGTTTTTCTGCCTCACGTACCTAATTCTACCGATGTACTTACTTGAGAGCATTTTTATTACTTTCATAATTATGTCTTATATATGTCACAGAGAGACCCTTGAAATAGAAGTAGTGCAATGATTACAAAGGCTGCCTTGCAGAGAGTTTGCAGAATTTCTCATTTCTCATTCTTTTTTTAATACGTACTTAACACTTTCTTTGGCCATCTATGGTAGTCATTTGTATGCTAGTTGTTTTGAAAGATCTTTCTCATTTCTGCAAAACTTGCTGGAGTCAAATCAAAAGACAGTTAGTGATTTCAGTGGACTTCGGATCAGTGATTTTTTGTCAGTAAGAATAGGGAAATAAAAAGTTTGGTTCAAGCTGGATTACCAAAATGCCTTTGAATCCTTAGGACAACAGGTGCTTTTGTTCTTGAAGTTATATTTGAGTTGCATATGAGATGTTTATATTTATTAAATATTATCCTATGAATATGAATGTTATTTATTTTGTCGGATGCAGTGCTTTAACTTAGATTTCACATATGTGCATAGATACGACAAGAAAGGAGAAGACAATGGAATAAATGCATTAATATTAATTTCCAGTAGCTCACTGGTCTTCTCACTGTTATAAGCACAGCAGCACACAAGCTGATCTTACACACCAGAGTCTCTGGTGCTTCAGTGGACCTGTAGCCTGACTTGAAATGACAGCAAAAATAGTCACTGTGGAAAACTAGATAATGTGTATGTGTATAGTCACTGTGTGAAAAGTGTGTATATTTAGAGGAAGGGCTTGGAAGGACTGTATCTAATTAAATAGGTGGAGATTCTGGGGAAACCTCTCCACAGCCTCTCAGCGTTTGGTGGTACATGATCAGACAAAACCACAGAATCACAGAATGGTTAAGGTCGGAAGGGAGCACACAAGATCATTTAGTCCAACTCCCGTGCTCGAGCAGGGTCAGCAGGAGCAGGCTGCTCAGGACATTGCCCAGTTGGGTTTTGAATATCTCCAAAGATGAAGGAAACTCCACAGCCTCTCTGGGCATCCTGTTCCTGTGCTTGATCGCTCTCCTGGTAAAAAAGTTTTTTCTTCTGTTTAGATGGGGTATAATGTGTTTCGATTTGTGCGTGTTGCCTCTTGTCTTATCACTGGGCACCGCTGAGAAGAGTCTGGCTAACTCTCCTTTACTCCACCTGTCAGGTATTTGATAAGATACACATTGATAAGATCCCCCTGAGTCTTTTCTTCAGGCTAAGTGGTCTCAGCTTTCTCAGCCTCTCCGTGTATGTCAGATGCTTCAATCCTTAACCATCTTCGTGGCCCTTCTCTGGACACACTCCAGTACGCCTGTGTCTTTCCTGTACTCAGGAGCCCAGAACTGGACACAGTATTCCATGATGTCTAAAGGTTTCTGAATTTTTTTATGAAAACACAGTAATTGTCCTGATATTATGGCCTAACTAAAAAGAAGAAGTTTTTTAATGTTATTCCATGCGTTGTGTGTAAACTGACAAGTTGACATAGTACAGGAGATCACTAGTTTTTACTACTTTATTTGCTACTTGATTCCTTTTCTAATTCTTTCCTGTCTCTCATTCTCAGCCAGCCAACAGTGACTTCCAAATAGTAACTTCAGTAGTAAGATGAATAAATCACCACTTAAAAAGAGAGAGTGCAAGGAACCAAAAGGCTTAGTAAGTCCCGACAAGTGCACCTGGAACTGTGCCAGTAAATTTGGTTACCAGAACCACCTGGAAAAGAGTCAGGCTTTTGTTTAAAAGGCCACAGAAGGGTAGCATTTGATTTTTGGGCAGGGAGTAGGAGTTTTGGTTGCAGAGGGAGAGCATGGTTAGTGGGACCTTCCTGGAAAGGACAGTGCGTAAGGGAGTGAGCTTTGGCGCTCTTGAGGAGCGTCAGCAAGTCTGCGAAATATTCAGGCTGAAGATGAAAAGTCAGATCTGCAGGAAGTTAAAATTCTGTGAGTTAATAGCAATTTCTTTGGATTCTTAACATTGGAAGATCCATTGGCAAGTGGTTTCAGGAAGAGGGCTCAGCAGATCATGAGAGATTTCAAGGGAAAATGGAATCTAGAATAGGGAAAAAGTGTATATTTAATGTTAGGGTTCAAAAATGTTTACAATTTTTTTTTTTYGGTTTTGCTGTGGAGAAAATCCTGAATGCTGTTGCTTGAGATAGGATTCATCCTTCTGTAAGAGGTTTGTGGATGCTAAGAAAGGGCAGGTCAATTGAAAAGCTGATAGATCTTTGGACCTGTGCTATTATTGCAGTTAGTTATACAATGCCTAGTCATAAGGCAGCATTATGTCTGCTGTGTTACATTTCTATAGCTACCTATTGCTAAACATATTTTACTGCAGTAGTCCATTTTATTGTCTAGAATTCAAGTGAAATGTGAATTTCATTTCAGTGTTGTATCTGTAGCCCACTAATGAAATCTTAGGGTGGCAGTTTTTCATATGCTTTTGTAAATCTCCAGGAAATGTCCTTCTCAGTGCTCTGGGCTCATACTTGTCTCTTTCAATCAAGATTGAAAGATTAAATGTTGAAAAGAGGGGAAAGCTCAAACCATAAATACTGTGAGGGCCTTAGTTTGTTCCCTGACTCATCAATTGACTTTCATATGGAGAGTCCGAGATGTGAAGTGAGATGCTATTACATACGTTGTCCCTGAAGAATTAAGCAACTTAAGAGAAAAACCTGCACGAAGGTGACCTCCCAGTTCTGAGCTGAAGAGAAGCAAAAGATCCTACTTAATGTCACTAAACTCTCATTCTTCCTCTGTCTTCTCCATAGTGACTACAAATGTTATGTAATAAGAATGTATAGTAGGTTCAGTGTGTGAAATATGCCTGTKCCACAATGTTTCAAGAGAATTTTGATTATTGTGATGGTGGCAATTCAAGGAAAATGAGCTCCAATTAGTCAGACAAATAGAAATAAGTATAATGATACTTGCTTTAGCACTGTGATAATAACGCTTTATGAATTCTTCATAATCAAACAATACTTGATTACCTGACCCTGTGAATACCTGGCTGCACAATGGTCTCCTACATAAAAAATGTGTAATCAAACATCTGTATGCCATGAATTAAATAGACCTGCAGCTGGTCAGCCATTTGCAGAGTGGTTGTTCTCATGGAACTGTCTGCCTGTTCATTTAAATATTTGCTTCTCTTAGACTAACATTTGTGATGGGTTTTGTATGTCCACCTCTTAGTGTATGCTCTGTTTAATCTTTTTTGGTGATGATATGGGCYTTCTATCAAAGTATAAATGAAATCTTGAAATGAGGATGGGGGAGGAGAAGGAACTTAGGGCCAAATCCTCAAGGTGGATCTTGTGATCCACAAATACTAAACGCAGCTGATGTTTTGTGCAAGTATTACAACTGGATTTATACACACATTTCTAGTTGGAAAGTTAATGAAATACTGCTGAATATTTGGACTCTGTTACATGGCAATTATCTTAAATATTACATTTGTCATTCTTTGTGTATAAATCTGATTTCTTTGTATCCTACCATGTTTCTGACAGTAACAGAATATTGTAGGGCATGTTGCAATGCTTTCAGTTCTTGAAAAGATGTGAACAACCATTTTAAATACATGTAGCCTGCATCACTGGCAATACAATCAAATCGGATAGGACCCCCAAATAGCTATGCTCTGCAAATCCTCAAAATCAATTTGAACACTCATGAACTGGGAGTTAACACTGACATTCATTTTACAGTTTGGTTCCATTCTAGTATATAAAGCATCATCTCAAAACAGTGACTGCTTGGGATTTATGTTGCCCTTGTTTGCAGGCAATGTACTTTGGTGTCTAAACAAATTGTCAGTGTACCTTTAAAACAGGTTAGAAGAAAGATGCAACAGAGAACACCCGTAGCATTACAGTTACAGGAAACAACTCTGCTTTCTCTAACACTTCCATGGGGGTTTTTTTCTTGTTGTCCTAATTTTCCCATACTTTGTAATTAAGCTCTCCCTAGGTCAGCAGTGCTCCCTTATGAAGCAGTTATTCTGAATTTCACAGCATGTTAATTATCTTGTCTCTTTTGACAACTCTTCCTTCTACACCTAGCATGCATTTGGGTTTTAAGAGTTCTCACTGTTTCAACTCCCACTAATATGATTTTAATATTTACATGCTATGTTGTAAGCACTGCAAACATAAGTCTTCAGACTTTCTTTTGAATCGACTGACTTTTTTTTTTGGGGTGCATGCAATATAACTTCAGTGCATCTAAGATTTATTCTTAGTCTCAATGGCTTTTGTTGGCTCTTTACAAAAATTTTTCTGCATTTTAATTTTCTGCATTTCTTAATTCTGCAATTCCCTTAGGGAAATGTACGCATTTTACATTCTTTCAAGCTTCTTAATATACCAACACTCTGCACTGACCTGCATTTTTTTATCTTCATTTTTTGACATATCTACATTTTACTTTTGGGGGACAGGGAGAAATCTGGTTTAGATCAGCTTGCCATTCTGAAATCCTACATCTAGCACACATGGATGTTAATCTAAATAACTTGAAATAAATCTGAGGCTTGTGGATGCTAATCTTATGTAGACTTTTCAAACTGTCATTCATAAGCTAGCAGACAGAAGCTGATAAAGCAGCCTAGCTAAGCCAGCAGCAAAGTCAAGTCCCTAGCTAAGTGAAAATTGCCTAGGTGAAAATTTTCAGTCTTGTGTTTCTGAGCCTTTATGGAAGGACCAAGGGCCAAATCTGTACTGTCTTGCTTGTTGTACAATTTCCTTAGTAATTGAATCCCTAAAGACTCAGCTAGAAATAACTGTCATCTGCCCATTTCTCCTCTATATGCCAAGAACTGGCAAAACCAGTGGTGGAGGCAGTGAATGGCAGCTTAGGTCTCCTGCTTGCTTCCCCCCATTCAGACCACAGCTAAGTGGTCCAAGCTTGTGCTGATCAGTCTCTTCATCTCCTGCATGTTTGGGAGAATATACTGTAATGTAGCCTTCTAATGACTGTGTGATACGTATATAGAAGAGTTTGGGGAAGAATGTTTTTTCCTTAGCTGACCTTTGTGCACCAATTCTTCTGGCTGAGATTCTGGGACTCCCTTTATTGGAATCTGATCTTCCTTTTTATAGAAACTTTAAAGCATTGCACCTTCTGTTCTCGAGAACAGRAATTTGATGCTTTTCTTGGGTCAAACCTGTGTTAAATTTTTGCCAGGAGAATTTTAGGTTAGGCTTTTGATTACATAATTGTGTACTGGCAGAAGGCTTAGTATAGCTGTACCTACAGGAGCTGAAAAGAGCTTTGCTGTGATAACTTTTGTTTACTTGTGGCACTGGTTAAAACTATTTTGATGGAAACACTGTTTGCCAGGAGAAGGGATATCTGCACTTCAGGATCTAAAGCTATACTYGTAGGTATCTTCTGCTGTGGCACAGGATTCTCTAGTATAGTACCTGAGGTAGAGAAGACGTGCTGCACAAGCAGGTGCATCAAAAGCTAGAATACTGCTGTAAGCAGTGTGAATACATCAAAGACGAATTCACTTTAGTAAATCCACAGTGACTCAGTGACTGTTTAAAAGCTACAGACTGAGATAATCCACTTATCACTAGCTCTATTGGTGATATATCAGCATATATATGGTGATAAGAACCCAAAGGACTTGTAGACTATCTCATYCAGGTAGGCAAAACTTGATTTTTACTAATGCTACCACTAACTGTTATAACTTCTTAAATTTTGTTTTCCCTGTTTTGATCAACCTTATAATTTGATTATATGTTTTCAAATGTTGACACTTTTGGAGTTACATGGATATTTGAAAACAAACTTGTTAGTAAACTTTCTTTTCTTACAAATTCTGATTGTAAAATATTTGAGTCTTTTTTTATATTGTGTGATTTAGTATTGAGAACCTATGGCTCAGACTGACCTTCTGCAACTTTTAATAAAACYGGCGAAAGGCCTTGGAAGTAAGGAAGCTGTTGAAAGCAAAGTAATTTATTACAAAAACAGTTGGGCCCAGTAAGCTGGAAAGGTCAAGCTGACAAAAAATCTAGACTCAGAAAATCTGCTACAATGTAAGAAGGCATTATCAGGAGGAAAACAAAAATCCAATGAAAGTATTCTTGGGAAAAACATAGTTTGGTTAGTGAAGAAAACAATGTAGTTGTCCTGCAATGTTCTTATTTCAGAAAGCTCCCTGTGGAGGGTCTTTTCTATAGAGTAGGAGCTGGAAAGCTGTTGATGCTTCTGAAAGAAAATGTGGAGGAAGGATTCAAGCAAGATGTAAAACGAAGCAAGAGAAACCCATTGCAGAACTACTAATAACAGTAGTTAAGATATTCACTAGCACAGAATACCATATTCAAGACTTTCTTCTAGGCTAGACATGGCAGAAATTAGGACCCTTGGTTTCCCATCTATAAGGTGAGCATTTTGGCTTATGGGGGAAGAAGGAATTGGGAGGGAGGGGAACTTGAAAATAATCCCTGTTAGATCCCGAAAGGGGCTAATGGTCAAAAATAGTCCTTGTCAGATGATTCTTAAATGCTTCAGTGAAGATCTTGATTCTTCTGATTAATATTTTTGTTTTACTTATGTGAATTAGGAATTAATTCTGGAGGAATCAGTGGGATTATACAAATCAAGGAGAAAAGGAGCTTCACAATATGTTCTTGTAAGTTTATGGAGATTGTAGGAAGAGCAAGAAGTTAGATGTTATAAATGGTTACTGAATTTGTTTCCATTGTAGTAACTTTACAAGCAGAAGATTTGAGATCATTTCCACAGAAAACTTTTCTTGTTTGTGAATGGGTTTTGTGGCTTTAAATTTAATATACATTGACTAAAGTTAGACTCTTCCTTTTGCATTTCACTCAAAGTTCACCACAAATAACTTTCTGTTCAGTAAAACAAARCCACATATTTCCTGATCTTTACAGGAGTTACAAAGTGAACTCCATTCTGTACTTCTGAAGCCATCACCCTTAGAGTTAAGTTTTCTAAAATATACCATGGATTGTTGCTTGACTAAGGTGTGGAGCATCATGGGAATTCTCTTAAGAGGAATGTACCCTGGCTAGGGGAACTGGAGTGTATCATATGACAGCATMAAGTTCAAAATGACACTATACGTCAGACTTCCTGCAAGGATGGTCAAAATATTCCTTTTTATGATGGAAAATRAGTTGTCAAAAATAGAGTAAGAAACTGTGTTCATGTCACTAGTATTTGTACTTGAAGTCCTCAGTGGAAAACTTCAGCCTTCTGTAATAATATAACTGTCAATAGACTTGCCTTTCACATTTCTTATCTATTCTTTGTTGGGGTTTTCTGCTTGATTTAAAAATTTTGCTATTTCACATTTCTGTATAGGCTGTAGGTCAAATAGGGTGGAAAATCACTCCATTCTTTAAGCATACAAGGATGCAAGAATATATGCTTTCACTTGAACAACATCATTGCCTTATCATGTAAGGAAATAAATTATGTGTTCAAGTGCTTAAAGTATGTGTTTAGATTTGAGATCTGAACAAGTTACCCTGTTAGTTAAGAAAATGCACCAGAAAGTCTAGGATAATAACATAAATCAGGAAAGTACATGAGAAACTAGGCTGTGCATCTTCCTCTGTTATTTAAAACAAAGGCTTGTCCTTGCATTTGCAGTAATGCTAATGATCCAGTCAAATATTTGAGTCAAACACATCAAATCTTGCTGAAACAAACTACGATTTGTGGATTGTACTCTGACTACATCTGACCTTTCCTAGCCTGGCTGTGTACTCATTTATGTGAGCATCTGAAAAGCATTTCATTGTTTCAAGCTGTCTTACAGACAGTGACTTTTCTGCCTAGGAAACYTGTTCATGTTCCTATTCAGTTTTATTTTAAAAAATGCTCCCAGTGGATAAGTAGTATCATATACTTTAAATACAAAACACTGCTTTTATTGGATGAAAATGTTAATGCAGGCCTTTACAGTGCTGAAGTTARGTTTTTAACTATGAGTCTGAACATGTGCTATAAACTTACATGTGCAGCTGCAGTACATTATTTAGAATYATAGAATCATTAAGGTTGGAAAAGACCTCTAAGATCATCAGGTCCAACTGTCAACCCAACACCACCGTGCCCACTAAACCATGTCCCTAAGCGCCSCATCTACATGTCTTTTAAATGCTTCCAGGGATGGTGACTCAACCACTTCCCTGGGAAGTCTGTTCCAATGTTTAACCACTCTTTCAGCAAAGAAATTTTTCCTAATGGCCAATCTAAACCTCCCCTGGCACAACTTGAGGCCATTTCCTCTCGTCCTATTGCTAGTTACTTGGGAGAAGAGACCAACACCCACCTTGCTACAACCTCCTTTCAGGTAGTTGTAGAGCGCGATAAGGTTTCCCCTCAGCCTCCTCTTCTCCAGACTAAACAGTCCCAGTTCCCTCAGCCGCTCCTCATAAGACTTGTTCTCCAGACCCTTCCCCAGCTTCGTTGCCCTTCTCTGGACACGCTCCAGCACCTCAATGTCCTTCTTGTAGTGAGGGGCCCAAAACTGAACACAGTATTCCAGGTGCGGCCTCACCAGTGCCGAGTACAGGGGRACAATCGCCTCCCTACTCCTGCTGGCCATGCTATTTCTGATACAGGCCAGGATGCTGTTGGCCTTCTTGGCCACCTGGGCACACTGCCGGCTCATGTTCAGCTGGCTGTCAACCAGCACCCCCAGGTCCTTTTCCAACAGGCAGCTTTCCAGCCACTCTTCCCCCAGCCTGTAGCATTGCATGGGGTTGTTGTGGCTGACGTGCAGGACCCGGYGCTTGGCCTTGTTGAACCTCATACAGTTGGCCTCAGCCCATCGATCCAGCCTGTCCAGGTCCCTCTGCAGAGCCTTCCTACCCTCGAGCAGATCAACACTCCCACCCAACTTAGTGTCATCTGCAAACTTACTGAGGGRGCACTCAATCCCCTCATCCAGATCATTGATAAAGATACTAAACAAGACCGGCCCCAAAACAGAGCCCTGGGGGACACCACTCGTGACCRGCTGCCAACTGGATTTAACTCCATTCACCACAACTCTCTGGGCCYGGCCGTCCAGCCAGTTTTTTTACCCAGCGAAGAGTACACCTGTCTAAGCCGTGAGCTGCCAGCTTMTCTAGGAGAATGCTGTGGGAGACAGTGTCAAAGGCTTTACTGAAGTCCAGGTAGACCACATCCACAGCCTTTCCCTCATCCACTAGGCAGGTCACTGCAGTTAGCTAGCAGTAGTTGTTTTCAGTGCCTTCTGTGTCTCACTAACACAATATTTTGCTCCTTCCAAGATCAATGGGAACTGTGCTAAGGATATAATAAATTACTGTAGCTTATTCTGCAACAATTTTGTGATACATCCCAATTCTAGACAAACTAGACCTCGTTTATGTGCCAGAAATCAAGCTTTTCTGAAGCACAGATCATGAAGACAACTGATGTGAACTGGCTCTGCCTGAGCCTACAAGTGCAACTAAATTACACCAATTTAAAATTATCAGCAGCGTATGTTCCCATTTTTGCTGACAAAAGTGTTTACAGTGAAAATATTCTCTCCATTTCAAAATATGGACAGAACTTCCCTTTTTAAAAATAATCTATCTAAGTTTGTGTTAATAGTTGGAGAAAAGGGAAGGGAACATAACCAAAAGAAAGAAGAAAAATATCCCTTAATTTTGAAAAAAGGTCAGTGTTATTTTGTAATATTTTAGATTTTACTTCCCTTTCTCTGAGAAAAGTAGTGATCCTCCCCCCAGGGGCCGATAGAGGTGTGGAATTAGACCTGTCCAGTATTGCAGGGACAGACACAGTCATTCTACATTAAAAAGATTAAGTGATGCACGAGTGTTATGTACCCAAGAGTATCAGATCACCTTTCTTTAATTTTGTCATATAATTTTAAGGGCCAGGGGAGGTTCATAATCCTCACTGATCTTTTGTCCTTGTTCTGAGACAAGCTACAAATTCTTAATACAGACAGCARTATAGTTTATTTTTTTCTTGGGGATTGCTGTCCATTGGATAGTTAAGTCATAAATACATGCATTCTTTTTGCCTTTCAATTAACATACTTACATCTCTCTATGCTACCTCTTACAGACACTATATTTTTAGGTCTGTATTCAATAGAGCAAACATACATACCATAAAAATAACATGCAGGCGTAGAGTTGCATTCTTGCTGTATTTGATGAGAAAATGTAGTCATGAAGTCTGTTTTGTATTTAAAACATGATTTCACACATTACTGAAACTTAAATTTTAAGAAAAATGTACCAGTTTGCATTGAATATCAAGAAGTACCCAACTGTGGAGACAGCTTTTTTTTATCTAGCAAAAGTTTTAAACATTCCACTTCTCAGATAATCAACCTTATGATAAGGAAACCCAAAGTACTATTTGCTGGAAAATAACAATTAATTCCTACTTTGCATTGGGTCATCTCTTCTTCATTTGTAAAGGACTGAAGTTGTATAACAGAAAGGGTAATGGTAACTGTTCATAACTGGAGCAAAGAGAAATTGGAGCAACTGTGATTTTTTTTTTTTTTTTTTTTCCTTCCCCACTGCCACCCCCCACCCCACCCCCCAACTGTGTTTCCTGGAGCTCACTATAAAGTTTTTGTCTAAACAGGCAGGCAATGTTGCAAAAAATTATATGCTTTGGTATTCACAAATGCCTGGAACTTTCTATTGAATTTAATATTTAACAAAGATTTCGTAAGATAAGAACAGCTTTCTTGTTTCCCATGTGTAGGTTCTCCCTTATGGGATTTTACAGTTTATACAGATTATGTTTGTTTATGAGAATTTTTCATTAATTTTATTCTTCCTGGTACATGTTTCTATTTCCAACATCCAGTATATTTTATCACTTTTCTTCTTCACTCTAATCTACTTTTCTCAGCTCTCATGCTCTAGGATGTTCTTTCCCCATCACTTTATTGCAACAGTGCTCATAGCTAGAAGTGTTCTTTGACATCTGCTAGACCACAGAATAACAGCTTTAGGCAAGTTGGAATTCCCATTACTTGAGAAATCTAAAACAAGATGAAGCAAACAACCAAYGTGTATGGAGTGACACCTGTATTAGCAAGGTCTGGACTTGAAAACTTTGAAAATCCTTTCGAACCGTGACTTCTTTTGGTTAATTTTGAATGACTGACTGAGCCACTGGAGCAGGGTTGTAGCAAAGAGGAATATTTTATTTTTCTGTTTTATGTCTCTGTTTTGTTTTTTCTGGGTATGAAACCAGAAGGTAAGCCTAGCTATTTTTCAAAATAGCTTTGAGGTTTTGCTCWGTACACCTCTGTCCTTAAATGTCACTTACTGTCTGTCTGCCAGCAAAGATTGAAATACAAAATGTTTAGCTCACCTGTATTGTACAGGGCATGAAATAAAGAAGCTTATCATGGGACAAAAATTACAACTTAATCCCCAGCCAAAAAAAAATCACTTGTTCTGGTATTTATTTAATATGTGCCTGAGAGTACTCTGAGGGGTTTTTTGTTTTGTTTTTGGTTTTTTTGGGGGTTTTTTCGTTGTTGTTGTTGTTGGGTTTGTTTYGTTTTGTTTTTTCTAGTTGGTCTAACTGACATTTGCAAAAAAGTGGGTCTGTTCCTGTACCTGTAAAAGTTAACAAGAGTTTTGTCACTCTCACTGAAGTGAGTAGATGCAAGCTAAGGTGTAGGAGAAAAAGATGTGAAATCCTTTATTATACTTGTCTGGAATGCTAGAACATTCATTTTAACCTTATCTCCTATGAGTAATGATAAAAGTATATATAGAATTTAGGCCTTCTTACTGGGAGACTTTACCTTTATGGGTGTTTTTTCATACTGGCCACTTGTTTCTAATAAGGTATGATTTGGATAGCTAAGTAGTAAATGTCCATGTTAAGCTTTAAATTGTCCAAACTTAAAGAACCAGATTTTGATTGTGATAGAGTGGTATTTTAACTTCCATCAGAAACTCAAGGCTGGAAGTAGTATGCTTCAGATTAATGACACTCTTGTTGATGAATCTTTCTAAATCATTAGAATTTTTTAAAATTATCTACTTGTTCATTTACTAAAGCAGCTACAATACTTTCTAGTACATTAAGCTTTTTTAATGTTAATAGCACAGGTGATATGTTTTAGAGCTAGGGGAAGCTGGTTGAAGGTTACTATTTGCAAGTATGAATTCAAAATCCAAATAGCTGGATGGCTCAGTCATGATCTTGTACCTCTGGGTTTGAATATTTTCAATTATTTACCAAAAGACATTTGTCTGTAGCAATGCTTCAAGAATAGCTAGCCCTTAGGAATTCCCATATTAATCTCAAATGCAGAATATTTATGCAATGATTCAGCAGGTCTTCATTCATCAGCATTCACTACTGGTTATTCATCACTTGCCTATTTTCAAAGTTGCAGCCAGTAAGACATGCAGGTAAGAGCTATGCCATGTGACTGATGAGACCAATGACTTACATCAAGACTAAATAACAAATAAACAATGAAAACCAACTAAAATACATAAATAATCAAGAAACATTTACAGAAAATAAAATGCACATAGAAAAATGCTTAAAATTTGTCAAATTGTTTAGCTGTCATTGGGAGTTTGATTATTCTAGAAAACACGTGTTGTCTTAGGGAGGGAAGTATGTATGTATATCATTTGGAAACTCAGAAGTGCATATGTAAGTGTATAAGTACAGAGGAAAAATTACCAAATCTCACAAACTTCGATTAATGTCCAATTATGTGGAAACTCAGCTAAGCTGTTATTTGATCCTAAACTTATACTGGCATCCAAGGGCTGAAGAAGGGGGAAAAAAGGCCTCATTATGGTAGATTCTGTCCACACGCAGCTTTTTAAACTGCAACAGAACATTAGAATTCACACAACCTCAAGGTCATTGAAAATGACCCTAATTTTCAAATTAATTATGGGGGGAAATGTTTGGTTATATGCATAATGTTCTCTCATCTAGTCAGACCAGAAGTTAAAATGCCTTATGGTTAATAATATATGAATAATCTGTCCAACTTTATTCATTAATGGTTTGAAAAGTCCACTTCAATTTGCAGATGATACCAGGCGGGTAGGGGCTGCAGGACACCAGGATTAGAATTTAAGATTATCCTGGCAAAACTAGATAAAATGGTCAGACAATATAGGGTGTGGTTCACTGGGGACGAGTACAGAGGTCTATACCTAGGTAAGGATGTGCAGCTGAGGAAAGAGTGACTACAGAGCAGTCCATCGTAAGCAGGAGCATCACTGTAAAACACATGGAGATTTGCCTACTCTGTTTAGGGCTTTTAGGGTCTGTCTTGCAATGCTGTGGATCTGCTGTGGGAAGCAGTGTTCAAATTCAGGTACTTCAAGAAAGATGTGGATCAGTTGAAGATAATCTAGATGAGACAGGCTGAGATAATTATGGGTAGAGAAGCATGAGTTCTGAAGAAATAGCAAACTGAGTTTGTTAATCTAGAGAACTAACAGGAAACCCAATTGTTTACATATGTGAACTATGATGGAACAAAGGAAAGGAATAAACCGGTCTCTGTGTCCAAAAAGACAAGAATTAATAGATAGAGTCTGCAGCTTAGACGATTTAGCTTAACTGTTTTGGGAAAAGCTTTTAAAGATGAGGATAATTATATGAGGGAGACTGCAGAGGGAACTCAAGAAATCACTATTTTTCCTCTGAATCACATTCTGTTGTATTTACTCACATTTAAAAGGCAAGTGGAGATGATAATGAAAATAAAACATAAATACAGAAAACTAACATCTATTTGGAATCAAAATATTGGAGTATTGAAATGATTCAAAGAAAGGTAAATAAGATGATTTGGAGAAGTCAGTCAGCCACATACCTTGGAAATGCAGCCTGAGCCCACTTTAAAATGGGGTTTGCAGCTTGCTGTGTAACTTCCCAGGATTGTCTGTAGATACACAACTGAATCCTAGAATAAAGACTATTCACTGTAACAAACTGGTAGGGAGTTCAGATGGCATCTGCTGTAATCGGTAAGATTTTAACTTGAACTCAGGGATACTTCTGGGTTGAGAATGAGAAGAAACAGAAATCTGTCAGTGACCCAGGAATGTGATCCTTGAAGGAAATCTTTAGGCACTTTGACTGCACATGTGTCCAGATAGTCATAGACAGAATAGCTTTCCTACGCATGTTTGAGTGTTGGTATAAAGAGAAGGGTAGATTTTCTGAGAGTTACTCAGGTGATGTTTGACTTCTGTATTATGAGAATTTTTGTGTTATATAAAATATTCTGTATTAATTATTTCATTCTCTCCCCCCCCATGTACACTGAGAGGTTTTTTGAGTTGGGTAAGTTTTAAGGTCTTGATAGGCAGAGATGCAATACATTCAAGGGTTAAGGTTCCCTTGAGATAGCATTTAAAAAGCTGATATTCTTTTTCAATACAATGGAAAAAAAGATCAGCRTGTAGAAGAAAATATTTGAGTTGAAAAAAATGTATGGATCATAATGATTCATAATGAGGCAAGCACCTGGTTTTCCCTTTACTTTGAAGTTTTTCCCAAGTAATGGTAACTGCAATATGACCCGAGTACTCAGATAATAAACACAAACGAAAGGGAAGGGAAAAAAGACAAAATAAAAAAGTGCATTTATCACCCAGCTAAACTATTAACAATTTGTTTTCTTCTTTTGCTTTTTTAATTGGAGAGAAAAAAAAATAAATCAATGCATGTTCTGAATATTACTCCTGTTACAGTGGATGGATAGACTTAGCTCTCTTCTCTCTACCTTCCAGGAATACTGAGGTTGAAGCTTGATGGATGCCAACTTGATCTCATAAATGCTTAAGAGAGTAGGTCCTCTTTAGTGCAGTGAGTCCACTGAGTGTAAGGAAAAGGGGGACAAACTCCTTAGCTGTGTAGGACCATGGGTCTTAGAGCACAATTGCAGAGGAACAGTCTCAGAGAAAATAACAACATCAGTCTCTGCAATATTGACTGATTATATATATTTCTGCTAGGGGTAGCACAAGACCTCTAAAGAATATCAGCTAAGAAGCTGGAGCTTTTAGTGCCCGAACAGCTTAGCTGCTACTCCTTCAGTAAAAAGAAGGGTAAGAGTGTACTGACTTGGACTGAAAACAGCATCTGATATGAAGTACATAGCACATGCTTATCTGTTCAAAATGGAGTGTGTGTGTGGTGTGAACCTATAACCAACCAAAAMCCCTTTCTGTAGGTAGTATTAAATAAGTTTTTAAGGAACTTTCACTGGCAATCTAGCAAATACCTTCATTTTGTTGTTTACGAAGAGAAATTAGTGTTAGTATTTGAGCAGGTGAGAAATAATAATTTGTTTAGTGAAGAGGTAATTTCAATTATTTGTGATAGAACATACAAATGAATAATTTGAGGTATTGATAGATATAGAGTTTTGGGGGAGGCCAAATATGCAAACATATATACCTGTAAGAAGATAATCTAGGGGGCATCCACTACCTCAAGCAAAGGTGACCTCATAACACTCTTTATAGTGGTCATTCCATAGATAACAACAGTTTGGCTTTAAGATCTAGATTAGTGTTCTGTAGAGTATGAGTATGTCTTCTCCCTGCTCTTCTGTGCATTTTGTTCCAAGTCTGGCATGCCGTCATGTCCTTTCAGGAACAAGTCAAGGAATAGTGGCCAGTTGGCTAAAGTCTACCTTTTCTACTCCTGTGCAGGCTAGCAGAACTGAAGGGTCATGTGAGAAATGTACATACATTGCTGAGATTGGAAAGAACTGTTTACTTCTCTCTAATACAGCCAAATATTTTTCCTATGGAGTAATGGTCCTTCACACTTCTTCTATATATAAACTGTATGTTAAAAGCACTGTCCAGCTTTAAATTATGGAATACAGCTCCCTCATCTGTCCAACTCAGTGCATTAAAATATGTCAAAGGCCAAATAAGTTTATCATCAGTGGTGTACCTTCCCTTTTTCCCCAAAGGTTTTGTCTGCTTGAAGACCTATTTCTAATGTACACTGGTAGAATAATTTAATTTCTGTGATGCTCATTGGGTATTCTGAAATTTTCTGCAAGATATTCATAATGATAGGGTTAAAGGTGATCATCACAGAAAAGAAATCGGACTGAAGTGAAAGATCCTTTTACAAGCTCGAGAAGTGGGCCTGTGTGAACCTCATGAGGTTCAACAAGGCCAAGTGCAAGGTCCTGCACCTGGGTTGGGGCAACCCCCGGGATCAACACAGGCTGGTGGATGAAGGGATTGAGAGCAGCCCTGCCGAGAAGGACTTGGGGGTACTGGTGGATGAAAAGCTGGACATGAGCCAGCAATGTGCGCTCACAGCCCAGAAGGCCAACCGTATCCTGAGCTGCATCAAAAGAAGCGTGGCCAGCAGGTCGAGGGAGGGGATTCTGCCCCTCTACTCTGCTCCGGTGAGACCCCACCTGGAGTACTGCATCCAGCTCTGGAGTCCTCAGCAGAAGAAAGACATAGACCTGTTGGAGCAGGTCCAGAGGAGGGTCACAAAAATGATCAGGGGGATGGAACGCCTCTCCTATGACAAAAGGCTGAGAGTTGGGGTTGGTCAGCCTGGAGAAGAGAAGGCTTCGGGGAGACCTTATTGCAGCCTTTCAGTACTTAAAGGGGGCTTATAAGAAAGATGGCGGCAAACTTTTTAGCAGGGCCTGTTGCAACAGGACAAGGGGGAATGGCTTTAAACTAAAAGAGGGTAGATTTAGACTAGGTATAAGGAAGAAATTTTTTATGCTGAGGGTGGTGAAACACTGGACCAGGTTGCCCAGAGAGGTGGTAGATGCCCCATCCCTGGAAACATTCAAGGTCAGGTTGGACGAGGCTCTGAGCAACCTGATCTGGTTGAAGATGTCCCTGCCCACGGCAGGGGGGTTGGACTGGATGACCCTTAAAGGTCCCTTCCAACCCAAACTATTCTATGATTCTATGATGTGCTTCACAGTTTAAAAARCCAAGAAACTTGGAAAACATAGTGCTTTACTTGCCCTGTTTCATATACTTCCTTCTGATTGCATCTTCTTTGTTTTATTTTCTCATTTGCTTCTGAGTGCCACCTGCTGAACTGGTAGAGCTTGACAACCTTGACTCTCTGTAGAAGAGTTCTAGCTGCAGTACAGACTTGTATGTCAATGTCATAAAACTTGGTCCTTGTCCCTCAATATTCATCCACAGTACCCATTTCATTGTTTGGTATGTGATTAAAAATGGTCAACAACTATGCTAAAAGGTGCCTACTGTGATGATGTTCTGATGTATGTATTGCTGACTTGAATACACACCATCAAAATCATCTCACGGGCCACCAAAAGTCATTTTGCTGTCATCTATGTTACTACTCTAATATTTATGATTTTCGATTAGAAACTGAAATGACTTTATTATGACCCTTTTATTGCAGTATAAATACTGAGAATGTCTATCTCCAGCCATTAATCTTTCTATTTAATACATTGTAAAATATAACATAGTGGTGAATATATTATAAATGTTCTTTTCTTTCACTGAGATCTTCCTGACTGTCAAACTTAACACTATCATTTCAGTTTTTGTCAGTGTAGCATAACCTGCTCCTGAACAAATAGTTCTGTGAAAAATTTTAGCTGTATGCCACCCRACAAAACCAAACCATCAGTTAGCATCATGCTAAAGCATACCAACTGCAAACTTAATTTCCTTACTCAGCATTGACATCTGGGGGCGGGGGGGAGGAATCTTATGTTGTGTGCTGTATCATAGCAATATCACAAGTAACTTTCATTCTGAAAAGTCAGTAAGACATTTTGCTAGAGGAGTTTAAACTTTCTTAAATAATGAACAACGTGCCCATGATCTGAACTGTTTGCATTGTTTATGTATTAAAACTATGCATTCTACAGTTGTCTTCATGTCTAGTTGAAGTAGTACATGAGAGATAATGAGATATATTGATATGCCAAATAATGACATTTGGATGACCTAGTGTTCCCAAAACTGTTTACTCAGTTATCATCAGTGCTGTGATTTTGAGTGCTGGCAGTCACTGCTGTCATTGCTACTGTAAACACTCTTGCAATATAACTATGACTTAAATGTTGAGTGTCAGTTTGGCCCTTTGTATTTCACCTGTGGGCAAATCAAAAGCTGAAACACCAGATCTTTTTCTCTGCTTACATTACTAAAGAAATAAASCATCAACTGTCTACACAGCTAGGGTGTGACGAATGATGACAGAAGAATAAAAACAATCTCCTTTCCCTCTGTCTCACTGATGAAGAAAAGGCCCTTTCAAAAGGCCTGGAACAGGGATATGAAGTTAAGAGCAGGTGCATTTCTGACCTAAATATGAAGCTACACAGCTGTATATAGTTTACAGTGATCAATGTATTATGCTGATTGGTGTTAATGTTTAACAGTTTTCCTCCACTGGGTAAACATGAAACTCACCCTGAGCTAGTGGTGGCTGTGTGGGCCTTACTGTCTCAGATCTTGTGGATTCAGAGAACCCTGTGTTTTATTTTCACTTTTCCTTTCACTGAAGTGAAAGCTGGGTGGCTGCAACTCTGCAAAATCTTGCTGATGTTGTCCACGGTGTCAATTTTGTGGCAAACACTTCTTTTCACCTTGTTTTGTCTTCATTCTTCCCCCCACTCCAAAATAGTCTCAACAAGATAACAAAGACCTCAGAACTTGAGCCTAAACATGCTGTGACAGGCTATTTGGATGCTCCAGACCAAAAATGTAGGAAAGCTGTTTGTTTTGTAGCCATTACAAATGGGTGTGTCCAGCATATCTGGAAAATGATAGATGAAATTCAGAAAGTTCTCTTGGGTGTCCTCTTATGTTGAACTATAACAAGGAATTAAATTTCTTTTCCAGGGCTTTGGAGTTTAATAGGTCATTACTATTTGCAAGAGTGAAAGTTCCAAAAGTCTTTCACACAACATGGGATATAACGTTAGGTTATCTGGAGAACATATTAATGACATGCTAGCATTTTGCATTTTATCCATGTGTACATTAAGTTCCAACAGAGTCACCATTGTCCTGCAGGCCACACTAGCTGAATGAATGTGATTGATTATTCTAGTTATATTGGACAAAGTACAGTTTCATGACATTTAACGTAGGTGAAATGTTGGTGTGTGACATTGAATAATAAGTTTAAATATAGTTCGCTGAACCAGCTTTTGGAGAACCTTTTAAAAGCTATCATTGACCAGCAAGAATAAAATGTATTGGGAAATAGTCAATTGATACATTCTCAATGCTTTCATAATGTAATACTGGGGCATAAAGAGGTGTTCAAATTTTATCCTTTTATTCTTTCATCCTGCTCCTTTAAGTCCGAGTTACATGATAAATGTTCACGCTCTAGTTTGCATAAAACAAAGCTCAGTTTCAGTCTTTTAGCCAATTGCAACATCTGCCCTACAAGGTTTTTCCCTTTTATATACAGGCTTCCCTGAAGATATAAATATGGTCTTCCTAACAAACACATTTAAAATGTCTCTAGAGAGAGAAGCTTCCATAGAGGGATTAGCATGTGGCATTACGAGACTCACTAAAAATAATTTGATTTACCTTAACAAGAGAAATGGAGCTTACCATGACTTTAATAGGAACCTAGCACCAAAAGAAGTTGCAGAGTGTAAATAAGTGCAGAATGTGGCTCCTGATCTCTTCATATAAATGTGCTTTAAAACTAGAAATGCATGAGATTCTCCCTAATGTAACGAGAGGCATACTTGTGAGCAATGTTCCCATGAGCCCATAGGAGTGAATACAAAGTCAAGCCCTTCTGTCTATCAGTATATCAAGGGGACAGCCTGTCTTTTCAGCTGAGGTGATCCTTTACGATACTTATCACGGAAGTAAAATATGTGAAAGTAAACTGTAAAAAGTACTAGATAATTTGATTTTTAAAAATAATGCTTCATTGGTACTGTAGTCTGCTATAGTATGACAGGACAAATGTTAGGAAGCTCTTCTGAAGCTCAGTTAATCTATCTGATCATGAGACTCTCTACTACTTTACAGTTTGGAATAATATTCATCTCTTACTGGTTTGGGTGAACACACATTACTGTTTTATACTTGACTTTAAGCAAATCCTTGGCCACGGACAAACTTCCTGATCCAGCCAAAGCACCATCAAAGCATCTGTGACCTGTTTGGTTGGCCATTTACAGAGCATGAGTAGGAGACTGTGGTCACCTATCCACTGTAAGCTTCACTGTAGGAGCCTGATGTGTATTTTGTAAGTCTGGACAAGAAGGTATCAGAATAACGAATAAGAATAAATGACAATGGTCTATTTGGGGGGAAGTGCAGTTTAGGGGCCATAAGCCCCCTAAATTGCATAGAGTTTACAGCACGTAAAGTAGTGACGCAAAGTTTAAGGTTTTTCCTTTATGCTTATGCTACTTCTCTATATGCACTCTGTATTTCTGTATTCATTCTGTGTATGTTTGAAATATGTCATATTTTTAGAGAACTTGCTGAAATAGAGTCTAAAGTTAGAAATGCATCTCACTGAAAAGCGAGCTTTGATATCTAGCTAGAGATGCCATCACTGATGTCATGCTCAGAAGGGGTGACTGGTGGTTGTGTATTCACAGATCACAAAGCTGAAGCCGCACATATGAATCTCATAACTATTTTTGAGGTGTGGGGCTCAGGAGGCTGCATAACCTTAGTGCTCTCCATAACCTTAGTGCTCTCTAAAATTACATTTCCATGACCCGGATCTGTTCTAAATTCAAGATCATGATAGAGAAGGTAATAGTCTCTAATTAATAGGGTTATTAAAATCATGGTCTCTCTATTTTCTTTTTTCTATATAGGTATATATGTTATTTWCATATGAGGCATACCTAAGTACAAAGTCAATCTTTATCACTTTATTTCTAGGTGAAGCTACTCTGTGGTAGTGTTTGGCTGTATCACAGAGATGACAAAACTATCTAAGAAAATTTTAAGAGTGGCAGCTGAAAGCTGAGTGCAAACACTAGCTCTGATTCCACTTTGCCATTGAATGCTACTCTAAGTGAAATTTTAGAAGAGTTTTTCAGCCTACAAAGATTTCTCAGGAAAGGGACTATTGGAAAGTACGAAAATGAAATTAATTTCCTCAGATCCCTAATGGTTTTATATACTAACAGGGTGGTCACGTAGCTCAGGAGAATAGTAATGGAAAATTAGAGCATTCACTTCTAGTTCATTGGTTTACATCTGGTCAGGATGGTAGTAACACATTTTTCTTACAGTGTGGTGATTACTTGATGGTCTATGTGAAATAAGTTAAAGGTTTCTCTGTTCCTGCAGATCCATTTCATCCAGGTCTTCAGATGCACTGAAAGGATTTGAACTCAGTGTCATTTTCCATGAGCACTGTAATTTATTTCTAAAGGAAATAGGTCAATGACCCCTTAGATTAGATGTACTGATGCATAATAAAATGAAGTGTTTATGGTGCCTCATATTTTATTTGGGCAGCCAGGCTGTGTGTAATATATCTTGATTTTAAGAATAAACTCTTCTTCTTTTCAACATAAGGCATTAGTAGAGCTGAATGCTTTCTAGTGATGCAGGGAGACAGGCTAGGATATTGTTTGGTACACAATTGAGAACATTTTTGTTACAGCAGCTCAAATTGCTGAAACTGATCCTGATGGTAAGGATACTTGATTATCTAAATTTTATCTTATTGTGCATTGAGAAGAAATGTCAAAGGGTTGAAGGAAATTCGGATGGGTAAGCCATGTTAAAAATCTAACTGTGGAAGCACTTGCTGTTGAACTTAGTACTCTTTAATCAAATTGGAACTAACTACATTTGAGGATGTATTTTATAAGTACCAGCAAATGCTGGTACTTAAAAAGTAAGGCATCCATCTACTATTGCCTTTCATTAGAGGTTAGGCATCTAATTTCTAGCTCAAGATAACAGACATAACGAATGTCTAAAAAAATATCAAGACTGAGTACATGAGAACTTCTTGAACAATGCTGGTACAGAGAAGGACACACTAATACTCAGTTGATAATATCCATTCTTGTTTTGGTGTTTCCTGATAAGCAGAGCCAACCATCAGAGGTCAGTCCAAAGAAGCATAACCAAAATACTTAAACTGACCAGAGTATCAGTTTTCCTATATGCCAAGTTTTGACACGGAATTAGCACTCTTTCTACCAATAGGTCTCTCATGATGGGCTGCACAAACTTCTAAATATCAGTGAAAATGTTACCACCTTTTTCTTTTTTTTAGCCAGTGTAGTGTTTCTGTCTTGATATGATGCAAAAAAAATTGTTCAGTAAAAGCTACAATTCCTCCCATGTGCTAACACTAGTATAATGAAGTAACATACGGTGAACTCAGATTCTGAATATTTTTACATGAGTTTGTCACTGATAGGAAGCATCAATTGAAAGGAGACAATGAATTAAAATATTCCTTGTCAGAGACATGCAAAGATTATCTGTTCACAATGAATTAAGAGTATAATGTGGGTTTTCAACTTAGCTGTGAGAATCCAGTTAAGCACATGAAATCTGTCTCGCTCATCTTGCTCAAAGCATTATCTTCCAAGCTCATCAAAATGAAGCACATTCTTCTGTTTTTTTAACATGATTCATGCAAACATACATTTTATGTATGAAATACCTAAGGTTAATTATAATAACAATCTGAATAATGTGATTATAATAACTCTAATGAAAAAAACTTTTTTGGAAATTGGGTCTGAGAGGATCTTTTTTGTTGGTCTTTTATATTTGTCAATGATAATAAAAGAAACGTTTCTCTCCTTCTGGCTTCTTGCCAGTAAAAGCTGACATAAATATTAGCTATTGTGGATCCAGGAATGCTGTATTGATAAGGTATGTCCACTCAGTGAGGAAAGAAACAAGCTTGCGGACAAAACCTAATTTGCAGGCACTGGATTAAAAAAAAAGGATTAAAATTCGCAGCATGCTGTTGTCTATAGTCCCTCTCCCTTTTCAAAGGGTATTTAGTTTTCTTTAATTTTTAAAATTCTGTATCGCCAAGTAAATTACTATTTACCTTACTAATGTACATGTAAAATATACGTATTTAAGCACATTCCATTGCTAGGTATTTTATAATGGCTTCCAAGGTTAAGACCAGAAGCTCTTACACAGTTTGGCCGGTTACAAGCCTGCAGAGCCGTACGCATATATCATCTCCCAGAATTGAAACACGTCCTCCGCTGTTCACCTTAGCTGGCTATACCAGGACAAATCTTGAAGCGTGTTGTCCAAAAGGGGATGAAGCGTGCAACGAGCCCCCGCGGGCGGGAGGAGGGCGACGGGGCCGCCGAGCGGAGCGTGCCGTGCTGGGGAGCTTTCGCCGGGTGCCGGGTTGCTACGGGAACCGGGGCTTTTGTTTGTACATATTGAGAACAGCTGCCTCCTTTGCAGGCCCTGCACAGGCTGCACGGCTCCGGCTGCGGGGGAAACGCTGACCTCGCCCAAAGCCGGTGTGGTCCGCACGGCTTCTGCGGCTTATGCTCCCTTTGCTTCCTTTTCGTTGTGGGGTTTTTTTGGCATGTGATTTCTGGAGCGGGAGATTAGTTCATAAGGATATGCCTGATACTTGGGAGATCTAAAGTCCTACTGAAAGAAACAGAATGCAGTCTGAAACAGTAGCTCTCTGTCTGGGTTTGTATATTTGAGTACCAGAAGGTTTGGGTTAGTAGCTTATCTGACTTCAAGGCAGAAGAGCGTAACCCGAACTTATGCTTGAGAAGCGTTTCACTCCTCAGGCATTACTACAGGTGCAGCTCACCTTTTGGTCTTAACAGCAGCATATAATGTGACATTTCCTCATTTTGTAAATATCTCTGAAGACACTGTGTCTTTAATTCAGCCCTTTTTACCATACCATTCACATCATTTAAGAACAGCTGAATAGTAAGTAAAAAAACACTAATATTTGTTCATAAAAGATGAATATTCAACTAATTTACATTGTTACAGGCCTCACAGAGCTGTTCTAGAAGGCAGAGTTGCGGATGGTCATCACAGAGTTGAGTGCCTTGTCATAACATGTACCTATATCAGTTGCCAGAATGCTCTTTCAAGAAAACTTGGATAAACATATAATTAGGAGCAGCAAACAAATGCATAGCAAATTAGTTCTTAGCTGAGACTGCCTTTTTCATGTAACAATCTTTGTAAATAAATCAAAGCATTAGGGTTAGTTCAGCAGCCCTTAGAGGACTGACAATGATACCCATTTTGCTGAACAACCAGACTGAAAATTTATGGAATATTTGCGTGTACAATATTTGCACAGCTTTAACCAGAGTTTCCCTAGAGACATAACATCCATGTGACCTTCACATATTTTCACCTTTTCTTCACTGTATGAAGCACCAGAAAAAAGAACGATTGTTGATTTTGCTCAGTTTTAAGAGCTGGAGACAGCAGTGGGAAAGTCTGAGGACTTGACACCGAAAGAAATACAGATTATGAATGTTTCTTTAAATAAAAGCCCTTCAAAGCCATGGTATCTTAGCAGTAAATGGAAAGCCCAACTAATAACTTTTGGGACTCTTCTCATTTTCGAAAACAAAACTACTAAACCAAGTTAAAATTACATTAAGTGTTCCCTAGTATGATTTCATTACAATCACTTATGGTGGAGAAGGATAGTGTACCACTCTACTGAAGTGATACTGTTCCAGCTATAAAAATGCTTGAGATCTCACAAATGTGAAGGTTACAGTGCAGTGAAAGATGATAATTTAGCCAACGTTTCACTGCAAAATCCTAACTTTTGTGAGTAACACATTGACTCAGATAGCCTACTCATAAATGAAATCATTTGAGCCTTAAATTCTAGCCAGCTGAGACTGGCAGAGGCAGATGCTTAAAATGTATTGAGGAGTTCACATTGTGAACTTGAGTCTCAAGTGGAGGAACTGAAATTGTGAAAGTCAAAATTAGTAAGCTGCCAGAGGAGAAGTTACCACTCGGACATACCTGGCTCCTGTCTTGCTCTCTGTTCTTTGATGGTGCCTGCTGTCGCTTTGAGATTACTGGTTTCCCTAAATCTGGCTGATTGACCAATCTTTTGTTTGCGTAGAGGATGTTGGGTTTCAATAGTGCAAGATTTATATCTATTTACCTTCACAAAATGAAATTAAAATATGATGTATTTTTAAAATGAGAATGTTCAAAATAGCCTGGTTACACTCACTCTATTTGTTTCGTCAGCCTGCTCTTACTATATTTATGATAAACCTCCTACAGTGCCTTTCTAAAGATATAAAATGAAAGAGTAGCTGATGTCAACATATCTGAAGATGACATTGCCACAAATTTTTGTTTGTTTCTGTTAAAAGTCCGTAAAGCATAAGGACTATATAGCAGGGATTTTGTGACACTAGTGGTGCTTCATCTGTGAGACCAGAAACCCTAATCAATTAATCCAGGCAGAAAGTGGATGGAATCAACAGGCTTGTAATTTTATTTAAACAAGGATTTGCTCCTAAGGGACTATCTTCTCCTATAAACATTTAGAGTGAAATATTAGATATTTTTAGTAATATCACAGTCTTTTCCATGGCTACAGAAAGAAACAGGGAACAGTCAGTCAGGAAAAGAAAGCTTTGAGGAGAAAAAGCTGTCTTTTACTACTGATATTCTGTGGTTTTTAAATTATTTTCCTTAATTACTCCTTTTACTTTTAATTATTACTATACTTTGCTTTGGTTTTTAGAAATCCCCCTTTAAAATTTGTTGACTGTGCCCTTGATATTGAAAACCAGTTAGGACAAAAAAAAGAGCCTTTCTTTTAAAACGGAGAAAATGCATTCTACATTAGAAATTCACCAATTCTTTAGCAGCTCACTTCATTTTTTGGCAAGGAGAACAAAGAATGCTCAGGGAGAATCTACTGGCCATATCCCACCAAAGAAAGATTAGCCCAGGACATACATTACAATGAGGTTTGACATTAATAATACCTCATTATTTTTTACCAAAGGTATCACTGAACAGTTACCTCTATGATCTGTAATATTCTAAATTATTAAAACCCAACAACAAGTACTATAGTAAATGAACTAAGTTCACATCATCATCCATTATTCTTTGTTTTTAATCACACAGGTGAAACTCATTACCCTGTGAAGGGAAACACAAAGCTTGCTCCGGTAGCATACAACTGAAATGGAACTTAATCTGTACGTTAGCGGTGGTTTCTTTGGGCCATCACCCTCCATCAAAGTGAACTTGAAGTAATTTGCTAATTCACAGTATTCAGTAATTCCGGGGTGGGGGTGGGGGGTAGGGGGTGGGCAGATTATCCCAGCCAGTTCTACTGCAAAAAGCTAAATTCTTGCCCTAAAAGCTGTAAAGGTGTGCTTTAGACTGAAGAGAAACCCCTTTAATGAAATATGGATTCTGGTTTTCTGCTTTGTTTTTAAACCCCATTCCCTGTATTAATTATTAATTAGCACTTAAAAGTAGAGAGCGCAGTACTAAGTGGAAACAGTTATATTTAGATCACAGCTGCCAGTAACCAAATTTGAAGTGGGTGTCTGGTTTCATATTTTTGTAGGATAAAATGCTGCACTCAGGTAAAAAAAAAAAAAAAAAAAAAAANAAAGAAGTAGTTCCCATACTGAAATTTTAAAGCAGAAAACTGGTACAGTGAGTGTGTCTGCAGAAAATAGCAGGCAAAGGAATCCCTCTTCACCTCTGGGAGAGAGATGAATGGAAGAAAGGGGAGTCCTCAACCCTCTTATGGGAAAAGGGGAAACAAGGAAAAAAAAGGAACTTCCCGTTGCTCTTGGGGAGAGAAAAGAAGCGTCATCATGAGTAAGAATAGCAAAGGGATTCCCTCCCTGCACAGAGAGAAGACAGAAGGGGAAGGGAATTTCCTCTCTTCATTGGGAAAGAACAGAAGGGAAGGAAATTCCCTTTGTTGCATTTATACTTTGAGCTCTGATTAATCTTGAAGGTTTTGCACTTCTGTTAACATCAAAGCAATTCTGTATTTCAGGCAAAACCTGCTTTTCTTGAGCTGCAGGAAGTCAGTCTTGAAATTCTGATGGAATTTAGGGATTTATATCATTATTGTCATACGGCCAGATGCAGTCTATAACTTTTAAATACAGTCTACAAGGGGTCTTGGTTGCTTTAGCCTCAGGCTTGGAGAGATTTCTATTACAGCTTAAGATTTGTTTTTCTATGATTTAATTGTCACTTCAGTTAAAGGGCAAGCAGCAGAGGTGCCAGTAGAGCAGCAAAAAGTGCCAGGAGGAACATATGGGACTGAAATTCCTTATAAAGTAAGGATCACATGAACCCAGTTGCCTGCAGGGGGAAGGTTGCATAAAACAAGTATTTAACAAGGAAAAACAGTGAGGTCTTTGCAGTAATCATACAAAGATCCAAAAATAGATAATGAAGACATATAAAGCATACAATTTCCCTGGTGTGCTGCAGCCCATGCGCACATGCTTGAAATAGCATGTTGGGTTATGCCTCAGTTGTGAAGATGTTTTGAGTTTTGCAGTTCTAGTGTAGGATGAAGAGGGGGCAGTGCTGGGTACTGTGGCCTTCTAGAAATCCACTAAATGAGGTTAGTTCTGACTAATTTTCTGAATGGTTTGATGACTGGAAAAAGTGGCAGCGCATCAGATGCAGTTGTGATCATGTCGCAACGGGAAGGTTACAATGTTCAAAGACTGTTTTATACATATTTCATTGGTTAAAAGGTTGAATTTCTTATCTTGAAGGAACATCGGGACTCTGTTATTTCTCTTGCCTTTATCTCCTTACTTTATGTGCTAAGGTAATGCTAATTAATGCCTGGATGGAAAAATCAGCTAGTGTATCACCATAGATAGCAAAGAAAACTTGCACTGGCAATTTCTCAATTTTCTGCCCAATTTTGACTTTAAGTGTGTGGATGCCACAATCACTAATTGATTTGGGACTTGATACAGTTAGCTGGGGACCCAACCAATTTCATGTGTACATAATTTGCTGTACAATTCCCAGAAGATACAGCTGTTATTTCCACCCGCAGTGAACAATATCTTAAATAACACTTAGCATAGGCAGAACAGAGTTTGTTTTACTCAGCTGGCTGTAACTAGATTGTGGTCCTAGCAATCCTTAAAAAAGGACAGTGGGGGATGGAGACTAGATGTTTGCTTGAAAAAACAAGCTTCTAGTGTCCCTAGATGTGAGTAGTGTATGTATTTTGACCTATTTTAATTTATCGCCTGTGGTTGAAGCAGTGTGGGGAAACCACCTGCTCACGCTGCCTTTCTTCAAAGTGCAGACTTCAGATAAGAATRCCAAATATATCACCCTTTGATAATCTGTCAAAACACTTTTTTTTTTCCTGATTCTGCCTGCAGAGCAACCTCTGTTTGAAAAGCTGTTCCCAGGGTAAATAAGGAAATGCATGAAAAAAATTTGGGAGAGGTACCAAGATTGATCTTATCTTTTGTGTCACTATGTTTTAAGGCAGTGAGGTTGTAGAGAAGAGAATACTTCAAAACAAAATTGTAACATTCTTTCTCTCCCCGACATATCCCAGAAACAGATTTTTTTTTTAAACTTGAAAATCTGCTGTGTTTTTATACCTGATCCTAGTCCAGAGTGTGACAGACATTTGAGAACAAACAAGATCGCTAAAAGAACTCTCTTGTTTTGTACTTTATCAAACATAAACTGGAATACATAAAAGAAGAAAGAGCTTTCTAGAGTTTCATTAAACATTTTTAATTGCTGCCGTAATTCTCTGAATTAAGTTTATTTTTATGCATGGAAGTATACTTCACTGCAGTAGTTGTAAAAGAAATTAGTGGCTCATTGAAAAGATCATGTCTTACATATTTTAAATAAAACTCCTCCTACTCTCCTGTATTCCACTTGGCTCAAAAATCAAATGTACTGAAAATTGAGCTACAACAGGGAAACTGCTGACACTGTTACTGCAGGTTCAGAGAAGAATACATGGGAGAGGGAAAGAGAAAACAAATAACCTCTCTGACCAAAAATAACATCCACTAATGCTGAACTTGGGCATAAGTATTCAAAACATTTCTAAATGTCTCCCAAATGACCCTTGCTAGATAGTTTAACCATAAAAATGATCTGTCAAGAATTTAAGTTTTTCAATTTAGGGAAGATAATATTGAGACCATGAGAGGAATACCTATGATCCTGCTAAGGGAAAATGGGTGATATACAAAAAGGAACAGTAACGTGGGAGCAGCAAACGTATAGGAGAAGTTGTAGGAAGAGCAGCACAGTTTCAAAGTGCAATGTATGCATCATAGACAGGAAAGCAATGACAAGCACTGAACCATAGGAATAGCTCTTCTACGACTTCATTTATGAAAAGTCACTTACTGTGAAGCCGTTGGGATCTGAAGGGTGAAGTTTGCTACACGTAGATACTGAAAAGCTGTTTGCAAGGAAACAGTATGGCACGACAGCCTGGAACCAATCTTCTCACGCCCACCCTAAAGTGCTATTTACAAGCAATTCACCCACTGCAATATGGTTATTTGAATGTAACAGAGGACATGGGAAATATATATTTTGCTAGAGAAAAGTGACATTGCCAGGTTGCATTAAAAATCTGTTAATAGTACATATAAATGGAAATAAAAGGTCAGCTCCTCAGCTCGGGTAGGTCAGAATGGACTTCTGAATTGAATGAAGATAGTCTAGTTAAACTCTGTGAAGGATCCAGCCTGCTGGCCCTACATTGTTCTAGTAAGTCAGTAGTAACCATCAGTGCTGCCAGAGCTCAAATCTTTCATTAACACTGTGGTATCTCAGTTTACTATATCATATGCCAAGTTTTTGGGAAGTTGGACTATGATGCAAGAGTGCTATTACTCAGGATGAAGGAGGTACATGGGCTGAGTTCATTAGTGTTAAGCTATATATTATGGCAAAGGTAAACTATCTCATGTAACAATACACAGATGAGAGGGAAAGCACTACAGATATAGTATGTGGTTATCAAAATTCATCAGCTGTTATTGAGAAAATGCGTTTGGTTAACTTACTGTCCACTAAGTAAAGGCTTTTGGAAATAAAGTTAGATTTTGCATTTCTGAGTTTCATTGTGCGTAGATTGCCACAAATTTGTGCCTTACTTCCCAAGGTCTCTGTCTTGGGCTTATTATCATTGACACTGGTGTTGAAAGAGAAAATTGTCATGCCTGTTTATTAAAAATGCTCTCAGTAGCTCTAGCAAAGACCACAGGCTGCTATGCCAGTTGTTTAATGTCAAACTCTTTACCACTTTTTAATCATTTATTAAAGGTCTGTAATCAAGAGGAGAGAAGAGAGAGAGAGGAAAAAAGAGAGAATCAATCAATAATAGCACACAAATTTAAGAAAAGATCTTGACTTCACACTTGCTAGAAAGACAAGTTTTATATGTATGCAGAGCTACTGCTGGATAACCAGGGAATATCATTAACACTTGGGCAAGGGAGAAGACTCTGGGAGAGTAAGAATAGTTCTGCCATTTTTTTCCAGCTGGTTAAGAGGAGTCAGATAAGCCAGAGTGATATACAAAAATTAGCAGAGATTCTTGGATGGCAGGAGGTATCAAGCAAAATTTAGTAGAGGATGTGCTACAGTTACTCCTCTTTATGCTTCTGGATGCTTTTACAAAGAGTTTGTCCTGAGGCCCTTTCCACATGAGTTCAAATGTGCTGAAAGCTGTCAGACTTCTCCCTCCAATTTTGTAGATGTAACCTCACCATAGCATAGAGGGCTGATGAGCCAAATAATGTACAAGTGTATCACAGTGCTACAATTCTTGCTTTGTTCTTTGATTTTATGAGCCAGCCTCCCAAAATACCAGGAAAATACAAATGTGCTTTATTTCTAATTTCTTCTCAACTGATCCTCGTGCTTGGCTATGCCCAACCACACACTGAAGCAAAAGTTTAGAAAAACTTTCCTGTAGTATGGATGTGTTCCTTGACATAGACATAGACATTATTAGCTTGTAAGAATAATTCAGAAGCCTCTTAAATACCCAGGCACAAAAATACTGGCAACATTGCCACATTATGAAACATACAATTAGGTAGTAATCTGCTTGCTTTTTATATAATTTTTTATGTGACACAGAAACGGTAATCCTCTGGCTGTCGTAGAATATTTGGTGTCTGTTGTGCTTGATGTTGCATAATGTGAAAAGAAAAATAGAAAAGATCAGAGATATGGCCAAGGTTAAGTTATGTGAGAATAATGTTTCAGTGTCTAGACCTCAAAAAGAGAATGAAAATGAGCTGGTGTATCTAGGTTGGCAAATGAGGAAAACACAGTTAAAGCAAGGTCTCACGTATAAGTTGGCTAAATAAGTACATTTTCTGGTTTAACTCAGGAAACACTGCTTGAGAGTTAGAGGAATAAAATTTTTCTTTTTTTAAATTTATATTTAAAGAATATTCTCCTTATTTCCCAACTCAAATATTTTCAGTCCCTTCCAAATGGATTAGTGAAAACTGCCAGGGAGAAACAGAAGTTGCCATTAAAGTCTAACAGGAAAGGTTCACCCCCTTTATTCAGTCCACTTCGTGTGGGTTCATGGTAAATAATAAAAAATAATAATAGTTAAAAAAATCCTAGAGGGACAGGTTTTGATAGAAAGTTTGATACCGCAGTGCATGGCAAGTTTTTAGCCGATGGTACATTTTGTAGTTACAGAAATGTCTTCCAAATGTACCTGGGAATGCTTTTAAAAAATTAGGAGCAGTGAATCTAAATAAAAATGTATCCAACAGCAAATTATAGTTCAGAGTGTATAAATGCCCTGAATCATGAATCTGTTGATGCCAAGAGGAAAATTCCATAGATTTCAACAGGGTTTTTAGCCAAAGACTTAAGAAAAAACATTCATTATATTCCCTTCTTGTTAATGCTGTTGCTAATGATGGTGGCACAGATGTGGCATTATCTTTATGAGATGAGAGGCAAAGATATGATGGGGAATCCTCCAAAAATAACTGTCATGATAAATCACTAATTCGGTAATATCAAATTTCTAACTTGCCACTTWTCCAGGCATGATGTTTTATTTCAAATTAGTTTTTGAATTGCTTACTTGTTTTGGGTTTTTTTGATTTTGGGTTGTTGTGTTGTTTTTTTTTTTTTCCTTTTCCAGATCTCTGACATTTTGACTAAGATCTGGAAAACACCTGAATGTCATAAGTAACATCTGGATGGGGATGATCTGGCACTCCAGTCAGTAACAAGAAGCAAAAGGTGACTAAGCAAGTAACTGCTCTTTTTACCTTGTGTTCGCCCTGCTGTTCATGGATGAGTGCCTCTACCCCATTCCACCATGTCATTACAATTCACTACCAGCTGTCTTTAACTTATCCCATCCCACGCGTCAATAATGGCAACTGATACAGGTCTGTCTGGGACTTCAGTTGTGTTCAATTTCTTTCTATATTTTGTTTTACTAATGGATTTCTTTCCTGCTAAATTGGTCAGTGGCTCTAAATGTGAAAGATTCACAGATATTGTGTATCCAAAAGCCTTTTATTGTGATTCATGCTTGCTAGCCAGTAATCCATGCATTCCCTGTAACAGACCCTCACTAGTGCCTTCCTATCTGTTTGGGGTTTTTTTTCAGATAGGATCTATTTCATAGCTGAGCTTCCTCATTCTATTTATTTTAGTTTTGGTACTTAAAGTGATGTAAAGTTGAACAGAACAAAAATTAAGAAAAAAAAATCAAATCTCAAGCCAAAACATAGTAGAAAACTGCTCTGTCCTGCATGCACATTCCCATTAAAGTCAAGGAGACTGCACAAGCAGAAGACAGTTCAGAACAGGTTTTGACCCATAACTACTGCTATTGTGCAAAGGGATTTACCACTCTTTTAGCTGCTTGGTGTAAAGGCACATGACATTTGCTTCAGTGGGAGATATCTGGTTCATTAAACTGAACAATTAGCCTCAAGAAAATCTAWACATTGGATTAGTTAAATCATCTTTTGTAGATACAGAAGTGCTCATTAATTAGTAGTAGGAATAATTTGTGCTTTACTGCAATATCAATCAGGATTAAATGTGTTATATAATTTATTCATTAGGCAATACAATTATGCTGCAGTTAAAAAAAAAAAAGTAATTTTTTCTGTAACCGAGCAACATAAATAAAGTATACAGCTATGCTTATTATAACAGCACAAGAAACTATTGCAGATGATATAACTAGGAACCTATACCATTAAAAAAGAAGGTGTGATATGACCTTCTTGCCACAATTTAATTGAAGCTGTCTTGAATATTTGAATATCTCCATCAACATGTTTCTTTTCTTTCATATTTTTAGATGTTTAAAGATTACTATAGCAATTTCTTTTCATTGCCCCCCAAATCCTTCACTGCAAAGTAAACCAGAATTCTTTTTAAAATCAGAATACAGGGAAAGTATTTCAGYGGTGCACTATGCCATAAACTTACACAAAGGTACAAGTAATAACTAATCTAGTTTAAAATCAACTGGCAACATCAGCAAAGGAAGAAGCTTAGGTATTGTAAGAATTCAGTTACATTTTGATCAGTGACACTTCACCTCACTAATAAGCAAAAGCAAATATGGCAATTCCAAACTAAAGCATCTCCTTTATTTTTCTAATCCCAAAGTTAAAAGCAAAGAAGAAATGTGACAGTCTCTGTTGTGGCAAGCCTTCTCCCAACCCATCTTTCTGACTTTTAAATACCAATTCAGGTTAACTTAAAATGTACTTGTATGCAGTTTTTAGCCCAAGTTCTAATTCCAATTAAACTGATGCACACATCTGGAACAATTTTAGTGAAGTGGAGTTACTGCAAAGGTACATTCAAATCAGAGAAATGCTGACTGAAATAGGCCTACACTTGGATATCTTTAGTTTTGGGGTTAGAACGCAGAAGACTATTTTAAAATACATTCTATCGTTTGCAATAAAATAATCAGAACTTTGCAGGCTTTAATTGGAACTGATAGAAAGTGCTTTTGAGCTCTTGCTTAAAAGCTTGAAAGGCATTAAAAGCTTTATTCCTGTCATAGTGAAAGGCCTCTCTCCTAAGTGACTTGAATCTGTGTTGGATGAGACTAATCCTTTCATCAACCTAGCAATTAGACTCCAGTTGTGTGTGTTTCTTCACCTAACAAAGTCTGTTATGAAACAGTTTTTCCAGGAAATTTGAAAGAAGAAATGTGAAGAGATTTGTTCAAGACAAGTAATTTCAATCACAGTTGTAGTTAATGAGTAAGGAACCAAACTTCTACATGGAAGTAGTTTTGCTGTTATTCCTCTGATCTTCCTGACTGCCTGCTGGCATAACATCCCTAACACTTTGCATTTACAATCCTTGTATCTAAAGACCTACTTAAAAAGCATTGGTCAGGATTAGCAAGAAAACAAAGACAGTTAAGTCAGGAGTTTAACTACATGAATTTGTGCATGTGTACAAATGTGTTATCCCTACAGATTTCTCCAGCACTGCTTTAATCTTATACCAGGGTTATATCAGGGACTGCTCTGACTCTCAGAGCTGCCAGAAACCTGGTATCAAGCTGTACAAACTCTTTTCACCTCCCCTTTTTAGCCAGCACTTTCTACATGCATAATACAAGGTGCTTATACAGAATCTGGCCAACTGTCTTGTCCTAAGGGTTCCTGTCAATTATAACAGCATTACAAATGGCTTTGTAATTTCAATTTTCGCCAAATACATTGGAGGAGAGGGCAACTGCATTCATTTTTGTTGCACCTAGACCTTCAAAAGCAGAAAGACTATCAAGCTGTTTGTTTTGGTATTATAAAATATATATATATATAATTACAAACAGTGATTATATATATCACTTAAGCCAAAGATATCTCTAAGGATCAGTATAAGAAGCTTTTACATTAAATTTGAGACATCTATTATTTTTAAAAAAGTAGTAAATTYGCAGTAAAAGCAAAAGCAAACCAGAAACTATTTATGACTTTGGATTGATTTTGGGAAATTTTCAGTCAAAGAGAGTGGATGTGAATTTTAAAAGTTAGTACATTTTCTTTAGACAGCTTCATGGTGTGCAATTGTGAATTGCACTACTGATGAGGTATTTTGTGGCTGAAAAGACTTCTTTTGACACTTTAAAAAAAAAAAAAAGTTTTCAACTTTCCCACCTTGGAGCAGTAGTTTTGGATTTTTTTTGTCTCATTCACTTTATTGAACCTCTCCCCCCCAGCTCAACACTCTTGTTTTAGTTTGACTCGGAGCAGCTTTTTTTTCTCTCCAGTTTTCATTCCACCAAATAGTAGAACCACCAAAGAGTGGTTCACACCATTCTTCACACTCATTCATAATAAAAGCCAAGAGCAAAGCAAGTGCTTGACTCCGAGTGCTCACCAAATGCTTTCCATTCTTGTATGCATGAGTGAAAAGCAGGCAGGAATCCAAATGAAAGCAAGCTACACCATCTCCTTCTACCTGGAAAGCTTAGGAAGAGTAGAGAAGGTTTCAAAATAAAAACTCCCTGTCCTGGTTTCAGCTGGGACAGAGTTAATTTTTTTTTTCCTAGTAGTTGGTATAGTGCTATGTTTTGGATTTAGTATGAGAAGAATGTTGATAACACAGTGATGTTTTTAGTTGTTGCTAAGTAGCCTACTAGTCAAAGACTTTTCAGCTTCCCATGCCCTGCCAGGTGCACAAGAAGCTGGGAGGGAGCATAGCCAGGACAGCTAGCCCAACTGGCCAA